>SNQJ01S0012810.1:31055-51213 GCA_010110895.2 Picea sitchensis
CTGTAACTGGAAATTGTTTCATCCACTGGATCATTGGCTGCTCAGCTCCAGTCTTTACTTCTCCAACCCTATATGGGTACAAATCTGATATATTGAATATCAGAGATATTCTGATCCCATCGGGTAGTTCAATCTCATAAGCATTTGTCCCAAATTTTCTCAAGACCTTGCATGGTTCGATTTTCTTCATCTTTAGCTTATTGTATGTTCCCCCCAAGAACCTTTCTTTCCTCAAGTGTGCCAGAACTAGATCACCAACTTCAAACTGAAGTTGTCTTCTATGTTGATCGGCTCTGCATTTATACTCCTGGCTTGATTTCAGCAGTCGCTCCTTCACCTGGCTGTGAAGTTCTTTCATCGTCTCTGCGAACTCTTATGCACTAGCGCTGCTAGTAGCAGTCTATTCTGAATCTCTCAGTTCATAAATTCCCCTCGGCTGCATACCATAAACAACCTGAAATGGACTTTTCCCTGTGCTCCGATTCACTGAATCGTTATATGAAAACTCTGCCTGTGGTAATATATTGTCCCACTGGTTGTGGTGTTCTGTCACCAAGATTCTCAACAAGTCTCCCAGACTTCTGTTGACCACTTCTGTCTGTCCATCCATCTGAGGATGATACGCTGAACTAAATAACAGGTTAGTTCCCAGCTTCTTCCATAAGGTCCTCCAAAAATTCCCTATGAATTTGGTGTCTCTATCTGAAACTATACTTCTCGGCAAACCATGAAGTCGAATGACCTCTTTGAAAAACAGATTAGCAATGTGAGTTGCATCACTAGTCTTCCGGCATGGAATGAAGTGTGCCATTTTAGAAAAACTATCCACTACCACAAAGATTGAATCAACACCTCTTTGTGTCCTTGGCAACCCCAATACAAAATCCATGCTTACCACCTCCCACGGCCTCTCTGATATGGGAAATGGATGATAAAACCCTACATTCTGCTCCCTTCCCTTCGAATGCTGGAAAACTCTACATCTATCTACAAATCTCTTGACATCTGCTCGCATTCCTGGCCAAAAATATGACTCATTCAATTTTGCGAATGTCTTGTCATGGACAAAATGTCCTGCCAATCCTCCACTGTGTTTCTCCTTCAGCAAGTTATCCCTCATGGAGCATTTCGGAATACACAGTTGATTGCCTCTGAACAACAATCCTTCCTGGATCATATAGTCTATCCAAGGGATTCAATCTCTGAGAACTGGATTCTCAGCTGCTTCATACACTTCCTTGAAATCCTAATCATCTGTGTACATGTCCCTGAGATATGCAAAACCTAACGCTTTGACTCTAAACTCCTGCAACAGAAAACACTTCCTGCTCAAAGCATTAGCAACTTTGTTAGCAGTACCAGAAATATGCTTAATCACAAAAGTGAAATTCTGCATATACTCAACCCATTTGGCATGTTTCTGATTCAACTTCTGCTGTTGAGTCACAAACTGCAATGCATGATTGTCACTATACAAAACAAATTCTTTCGGGATCAAGTAATGCCTCCATTTCTTCAACGCCTGTATGATAGCATAGAATTATTTATCATACGTGGAGTATTTCAATTTTACTTCATTCAGCTTCTCGCTGAAGTATGTGATTGGCCTGTCTTCTTGACTTAAGACTGCCCCGATTGCAAATCTTCTTGCATCACATTTCACCTGAAATGTCTTCAAGAAATCCGGCAACACCAACACTTATTGTTCTGTGATCTTCCGTTTCAACAGATTGAAACTTTTTTTAGCCTCAGCTGTCCAATGAAAAGACTTATGTCGCTTCTTCATTATATCCATTATCGCTGCACTGTTTCCAATGAAATTCCTGATGAACTTCCGATAGAAACTAGCTAACCCGTGAAAACTTCTCACCTCAAAGATATTCTTCGGTGATGGCCAATTCTTGATTACTTCCACCTTATCCGGATCCATCCTCAACTCATTAGCCGAAATAACAAACCCCAAGTAAATGAGCTCTGTCTTCATGAATGAGGACTTCTTCATATTTATCAACAACTTCTCCTGTTGTAACTTCTGCATCACTGTAGCCAAATGCTTCAAGTGTTCTGCCACTGATTTACTGTAAATCAGTATGTCATCCAAATACACAATGACGAACTTCCCGATGAACTCCCTCAGGACTTCGTTCATCAACCTCATGAAGGTACTTGGTGCATTTGTTAAGCCAAATGGCATAACAAGCCATTCATACAAACCTTCATTTGTCTTGACTGTTGTCTTCCATTCACCACCTTCTCTCATGCGAATCTGGTGATATCCTCTTTTCAAATCAATCTTTGAAAAGTATTTTTCTCCGCTCAAGCAATCCATCAGATCATCCATCCTCGGAAATGGAAATCTGTACTTGATGGTTATCTTATTAATCGCCCTTGAGTCAGTACACATCCTCCAGCCTCCCTCTTTCTTCGGACTAAGTACTGTTGGAACAACACACGGACTCAAGCTTTCTCNTCTGACCAAACCTTTGTCCAATAACTCCTGGACTTGCCTTTTAACTTCTTCATTTTCTTGCAGCGTCAATCTGTATGCGGCTTTGTTTGGCAAATTGGCTCCTGGTATGAGATCAATGTGATGACTCACACTCGTCATCGGTGGCAACGAACGAGGTAATTCGTCCACTATGATGTCAGCGAAGTCTTCCAACAGTTCCTGAACCTCATCTAGTAAATCATCCACTCTCGTGCTAGTCAGAACAATCCTCGGTTTCCTGACCACAAAGAATTATGGATCTTCTTTCTTCTTAACCTCTATAAGAAATTCCTTCCCACTCATGAGAAGTACTGTGTTGCTTACTTCCGACTTCACCTCCTTATCCTTTATCGAAAGCAACATGTGTGTCCTCCCATTCTTCTCTAGGGTGTATGTGTTCATTCGCCCATCATGAATCACATTTCTGTCATATTGCCATGGTCTACCCAGCAATAGATGACAAACATCCATGGGAATAACATCACACAAGATCCTATCATTATATCCACCTATCTTGAATTCAACCAAGCATTGTTTAGTAACAGTTACCTGGTGTCCCTTCTGTAGCCACGAAACTCTGTATGGGCTTGGATGATCAGTCGTCTCCAGCTCCATCTTCTCTACCATCTCTGTGGATACGAGATTATCTGTGCTACCACTGTCTACGATGACCTTGCACACCCTGTCCTTGGTCTTGCAAGAAGTCCTAAAAAGTCTGGTCCTTTGGACTGAGCTTTCCACCTCCTTCTCGGGTGTCAAAAGGACTTTTCACATCATAAGCGATCTTCTTCCTTCAGCATCTTCAGCCTCAACATCCCACCTCTGCGCTTCGGTGATGTGAGCTTCTCCAATGTCCTTCTTTTTTTCTGAACACTCGTAAGACTTGTGCCCATTCTTCCCGCATGTGAAACATGTGATGACTCCACCTCTTCCTCTTCCTCTACCTCCAGTACGAGGAAAAGTGTTGTTGTCAGCATAATATCCCCTCTGCTCATTATGCTGCCCTCCCTGTTCTACATATTGCTTCCCTCTCTGTGAACTTTCACCCCTCTCTGTACGAGTCTGAGGTTTCTTCCATTCCTCCTTGGGCTTCTGATATTTGTCCTGGGCAACTGCTTTGCCTCTAGGCTGGCTTCTACCTCGGCCCCTCTGACTTTGCTTTCGGCTCAGCTTTTCTTCTGCTTTCAGAGCCATCTGATAAGCATCTTCCACCGTTCGGATGGTAACCATGCTCATCTCATCCTGGATATCATATCTCAGGCCATTCATATACCTAGCAACTTTTTCATCATCGCTCTCCCGATGACCTGCCCTGATGTTCAGTTTATAGAATTCCTCAGTGTATTCCTTCACTGTCATCAGCTTCTGTCTCAGGTTCTGCATTCTCCTGAACGGAGTAATTTGATAATCTCTGGAGATGAATTTCGCCTTCATCTTCGCGATCATCCTGTCCCAACTCTTGATCTTCTGCTTGCCCTTGCAGCGTCTATCAGCTTGTAGTTCATCCCACCACAATGCTGCATGTCCTTTCAAGCGTGTAACAACATGCTTGACTTTCTTGTCTTCTTCGACGTCTTCGTAGTCAAAGTAAGTATCTAGAGCTCTAATCCAATCTAGAAGCTCCTTTTCATCCAAGTTTGCCTCGTAAACTGGAATGACCGTCTTTTCTTTTGCACCCATCCTGGAAATAGCTCTGATCAAACTCTCATTTGATGCATCTTCAGCTGCAACTTCCTCTTCATGTTCAGCCTCAACCTCGCTTTCGGAATCACTTAGATTCCCAACACCAATTGTGCGTCTTTGTGCTGTCTCCATATCTTCGAGTCTAGCTCGTAGATCACTTATCTCTCTTTCCATTTCTGGATTCTGCACTTGCCTACCCCTTCTCCTCGGGTTTTCTCTTTCCTCTGGATCAGGTGACTGTCTATCCCGTCTCCTTGGTGGCATGGTGAATTTCCTTCTTCTCTGCTACAGAAAGCAAAGAATTTTTTTTGCTCTGATACCAAACTGACGCAGGCGCGCCCTCAAGCAGCGTTCGCTCATAGGACCTCCTCCTTCCTTGGCCCGAAGAACTGAAAATCTCTTCTAATTCCCTATCGGGAATTTTCCACACCCACAACAGTTCTCCAAAAGATCTCCCTTAGCGATCGGGAAATCAGACTTCGCAGTTTCGCGAGTCTTGTGGTCGCGTGGTTTTGGATTCTCAAAACCCCGATCCTCGATGCAATTCAACGCTGACTCTTATCTTTCTCTGTCGGAACTTTCTTCTATCATGATTTCGCTACTCACGATGCTCAGCAACTTGGTTTTCCAACTCCCGATGCCCGATACACCGAAACTCCAACGCACACGCGATTTGTCCCTTCAACTCCTGCCACTTCTATCGGGATTTCGGACTTCGCGGGATCACGAATCCTGATGTCAATGTCTCGACGCTTCTCACTGTGAAACCCCGATGACTTATGCCACCTATATTCCACTCTAACTCTTGTGGTCCCACACAACTCTCCCGTCGGGATATCACGTTTCGCGATTCAAAGCTGCAAGAGTATCCTGTCTCTGAAATCTCCAATGCTCCAAACCCCGACTTCTTTGAATCTTCTGACATGCATCCCAATTGATGGAAGGTTTTGAGTCCATCAGAATATCGTGGATCGCAATATCGCAATTCCTGTTGCAATACTTTGGAGGTTCGACCTACGAAACCCCGATACACGATATACGTGTAGATCCAACAGTCCTGGCTGACTTGGATCAACGCTCTATCTGTCCTGAGCTTAAACCTTCAGGAATACACCACTGTATCTCCCCTGCACATCCACAAGATCTGACGACCCACGTAAATTCATGGATTCTCCTCGGAGAATACCGATCGTTCGTTCCTTCCCGATGAATTCTGCGAAAGGACTAAGTGTTATTTTCCACGGAACTCGTTCACCTGCTCGCAAACTTGCGACGCTTCCCTCGAACTTCAAGTCACAACTTGTCCTCGCTGTTCTCCAACAAACTCAAAGGCCTATCCTTCCTAAGCTTTTCCCACAGCTTTAAGTCTTTAGAAAGAAAACCCTCTTGCACGCACTCCTTGCGGAAAACCTTCAACAACGTCTAAGTGTTGAAGTCCCTCGACTCTGCGCACTCCTGCAGCAGCAGTCTTTCAGCTCTTTACTCAGGTTCGCAACCCTGAGACTTTTACCCAGCCTGTGCGCTCCTTGCACGGCCCTGTGCCCAACTGCACCTTTGAGGAAATGAGAACAAAATCTATCTCTATTTGAACCCCTCTATCAACGCACTCCTTGCGGACAACTCGACTGCACTCCTTGCAGGAATTCTACAGCTCAAATAGAGAAACAATTGAAACTCATTCCTTCACCCTTTCAGGCTTCAATTCAAACATGAAATCATATACATAGCACATAAAAGAAAATGTGTGACTGAAAGCAACCATTCATGAGCACATCAACATCAATACACAGAGAATAGACACAAAAACCATGAATTTGAATCAATCTCTTCTATTAATTCAAGTCTCCGTACATGGGTGTTCTTACACAGCTCTCTGCATGCTCTTTCTCTAATGCTCCAAAATTCTCAATAATACAAATGCACAATGAGGGTGTCTATATCATGTTTCCCTCTTGCGCTCTAAAGCTGTCAAATCTAAAATTAAATTTCTATCTACCTGCATTAACTATTTTAAATGTCATCTATCTCCTAAGGACGAGAGTTATCCGCTCAAGGTCCATTTACAATATACAAAGTGCGCTTCATCTTAATGGTTCATTTAAGATCGTGCAACAATTCCAAAGTGTTTTCAAAATTTGTGCTGGCTTGTCTAGCTGTCTTCCGCTTCCGCGCTGGCTCGCTTGATGTGTTGGCGACACTCCTGCATCACGATGTTTCTTCAATTATGAATTGGATATGTTTTATTTATGTTTCCCTTTATCTTCCTTCAAGAGCGTGTGAATATTATACAAATTCTGCTCAAGGACTATCATTATTGTCTTTCAGACTACTCCCAATTTCTTCATGATGCTAGTCATCTATTCATCCATTTGTAACCCAAGAGTCTCTTCATTAGTTTCTTATTCTTTTGAGAATACCTCATTGGGCCTGGATCATATCATACTTTAGTATCATATGTAGCATTATTACTTACTCCAAATCATCTGACACATTCCTTTATCTTTCCATTGTCTTGTCGATTTCAAGTTTTAGATATACAAACAATGATGGAATTTTGATTTTCTTTGTCACATTTATGGTTTCCCTCAGCGAAGAGTAACATTCTTGAGTAACATTTTATGTTCTTCAATACTCATAAGGTCATCATCAGGAATAACCTTAAGTCTTCTCTGAATCCTCCTTCCTTTCTTCTGCTCATATTTTCTATTGAGGAGGAGCTTTAGTAGATCATCAAAATAGCATTGGAAAACTTTTGAGATCATCATCACTCAATTATTATGGTTGGTCTACTATTGAAGATTCATCATCATCATCACTATTGTTTGTAACAAAAACTTCTTCATCTTCTTCTTTAGAATTTTATTTTTCCCTTTTTCTTTCATTGGATAGTGGACTATTGATTTGCATGACATCATCAAGAACTACAATTGTGTCATATTCTTCTTTAGGAAGTATCCTTTATTGAGTTTGAAAGGAGACTTCATAAAGAAGAATATGACACAATTGTAGTTCTTGATGATGTCCTGCAAATCAATAGTCCACTATCCAATGAAATTCAATTCGGCCAAAGAAATTTCGAATGACCAAATTCGAATCTCTCAAGTTGGTTTTATTCTTAGTCAAGTCGGTCCAAGAAATAAGTAACCTAAAGGTCGAAGTCGAAGGAAATTTAAATAAAGAAATACAAGTCGGGTCAAGGATGAAGCAAGTTGGGTGGACCACAATCGAAATACTAAAGTTGAAATCTCCCTTATGGAAATGGGTCTTGGAACTCCTTTCATAGTGCTCTATTTCCCTTCTTCATCAAGACATGTAAACGTCTTATTATGAAAATCTAGGACAATATGATTCTTTTCCAACCAATCCATTCTAATTAGAATATCATAAGACCCCAATGGTATAATATTTAGATCAACATCAAAATTCACACCATTAAGACTTATGGAACAACCTCTAACCATATCATGGATTCTCTTTTTGGTTCCAGTGGTTAGCTGAACCAAACTTGATTTTTCAAGCTTACTTTTCTCCAAATGTAATCTATCCACTATTTTAGGATCAATGTAACAATGACTTGCTCCTGAATCAATTAAAATAGCAACAAGATGATTAATGATCTTACCTTCTTTTCGATCATCTAAGGTTTCATATATTCTTCCCATGTATTCTACTGTTGTAGCCTCTTGGATGTTGTGCACGGTATTCACTTAGTCTTTTCTGTGAGGGAAATCCTTGTACAAGTGATCTTATTTTCATCCCCAACATTGGATTGGTGGTCTTCCCCTTTTTCCCAATGATTCTTCTCTCTTGGATTCATCCTTAGCATACTGGTCGGGCTTATTTTTATTTGGGCTATTTCTATTGAAAGGAGGTTTGAATCCTTTCTTTCTCTGGTCAAACTTCTCCTCCTTCTTCTTATCCTTCCAATATTTCTGCAAATACTCTATGCCCTTTCCTTGCTCATATAGGTAATTAGCCTTCCTAATGGTCTTAGTCAATACCTATTCAAGAAGGTTTGATAATTGAATTTCCAAGTCAAGTTGATGTCATAGAAGCTTCAATTCACCCACCACAAATTTCATGCACTGACCCCGCATAGTGAGCACTGAATGGGGCCAACATTGAAATTTCTTCAATATGTGCCTATATTCATCAAAATTTGACATGGTTAGACTAGACACATGCCTTGACTATATGGGAGGGTTTCAAGACTCAAGGATGTATGATGTCCCCACATAATCTTTGAGATCATCCACATTTGCATCAATGTTCATCATGTTGCACCTCTCATTGTCATCATTCATCATTCCCTTCTATAGTATCATTGTTGGAACTATCTTGAAATTTGACATGGAACTTCCAATACACCCATCACAAAACTCTTCCATCGAACCCGCATAATAATTAAGGATCTCATAACACCCATCACGATACTTAAGGATGTTTGATGTCCCTGCATAATACTTAAGGAGGGTTTGATTGTTGAATTACCAAGTCGATTTGATGTCGCAGAAGCTTCAATTCACCCACCACAAATTTCATGCACCGACCCCACATAGTGAGTAGCGAATGGGGTCAACGTTGAAATTTCTTCAATATATGCCTATATGCATCGAAATTTGACATGGTTGGACTAGACACATTCCTTGACGATATATAAGGGTTTCAATTCTCAAGGATGTATGTTGTCCCCAAATAATCTTTGATATCGTCCACATTTGCATCAACGTTCATCATGTTGCACCTCTCATTGTCATCATTTGTCATTCCCTTCTATATAATTGTTGTTGAAACTATCTTGAAATTTGACATGGAACTTCCAATACACCCATCACAAATTTCTTCCACCGAACCCGCATAATACTTAAGGATCTCATAACACCCATCACGATACCTAAGGATGTTTGATGTCCCCGCATAATACTTAAGGAGGGTTTGATTATTGAATTACCAAGTCGAGTTGATGTCGCAGAAGCTTCAATTCACCCACCACAAATTTCATGCACCGACCCCACATAGTGAGTAGTGAATGGGGCCAACGTTGAAATTTATTCAATATGTGCCAGTATGCATCGAAATTTGACATGGTTATACTAGACACATGCCTTGACGATATGGGAGGGTTTAAAGAATCAAGGATGTATGATGTCCCCACATAATATTTTAGATAGTCCACATTTTCATCAACATTCATCATGTTGCACCTCTCATTGTCATCATTCGTCATTCCCTTCTATAGAATCATTATCAGAACTATCTTGAAATTTGGCATGGAACTTCCAATACACCCATGACAAAGTTCTTCCACTGAACTCGCATAATACTTAAGGATCTCATAACACCCATCACGATACTTAAGGATGTTTGATGTTCTAGAAAAATACTTAAGGATGGTTTGATTATTGAATTACCAAGTCGAGTTGATGTTGCAGAAGCTTCAATTCACACACCACAAATGTCATACACTGACCTTGTATAGTGAGAAGTGAATGGGGCCAACGTTGAAATATCTTCAATATGTGCATGTATGCATCGAAATTTGACATGGTTAGACTAGACACATGCCTTGATGGTTTGGGAGGGTTTCAAGACTCAAGGATGTATGATGTCCCCCCATAATATTTGAGATCGTCCACATTTGCATCAACGTTCATCATGTTGCACCTCTCATTTTCATCATTCGTCATTCCCTTTTATAGAATCGTTGTCGGAACTATCTTGAAATTTGACATGGAACTTCCAATACACCCATCACAAATTTCTTCCACCGAACCCGCATTAAGGATCTCATAACACCCATCACAATACTTAAGGATGTTTGATGTCCCTGCATAATACTTAAGGAGGGTTTGATTATTGAATTACCAAGTCGAGTTGATGTCGCAGAAGCTTCAATTCACCCACCACAAATTTCATGCACCGACCCCGCATAGTGAGCAGTGAATGGGGCCAACATTGAAATTTCTTCAATATGTGCCTATATGCATCAAAATTTGACATGGTTAGAATAGACACATGCCTTGACGGTATGGGAGGGTTTCAAGACTCAAGGATGTATGATGTCCCCACATAAACTTTGAGATCATCCACATTTGCATCAACGTTCATCATGCTGCAAATCTCATTGTCATCATTCATCATTCCCTTATATAGAATCATTGTTAGAACTATCTTGAAATTTGACATGGACCTTCCAATACACCCATCACAATTTTCTTCCATCGAACCCACATAGTGAGAAGTGAATGGGGCTAATGTTGAAATTTTTTCAATCTGTTCCCGTATGCGTTGAAATTTGACATGGTTAGACTAGATAGTTTCCTTGAAGGTGTGGGAGGGTTTCGATACTTAAGGATGTTTGACGTCCCCGCATAATACTTAAGGAGGGTTTGATTATTGAATTACCAAGTCGAGTTGATGTCTCAGAAGCTTCAATTCACCCACCACAAATTTCATGCATCGACCTCGCATAGTGAGTAGTGAATGGGGCCAACGTTGAAATTTCTTCAATATGTTCCTGTATGCATCAAAATTTGTCATGGTTAGACTAGACACATGCCTTTGGCACCTCAACATTCACTGAAACGTGGAATTATGGGAATATCCCGGAGAACCTTTCAAGGGACCATTTTTGTTACTTGATCAGTTCAATATATACTGATACCACATACTGGACATTATGTTTTCGATGCATATTGTCCATAATATATATTATGTTCATCAGGACATGCATCTATACTTTGATACTCCATTCCAATGTATTTCATAATGCATGTAAATATCGATATGTGCGAGGTAAAATATTTGACAAGGGTAACAAAAATTCACCTAACAATCTAAAACATAAAAAATAAATAGTTAATGTAAAGAATAGTAATTGTAAATATTGCATTTTTATTTTACACATTAATTAACACTAAAACAATGGGGAAAAGTCAACCTTTAGGTAGATGTGATGAAACATATTACATACCTTAGGATCTGTGTCATACAAGTGTTCGACAAATGATTCGTAACTTTCAAGTTCACCAAAAACAATGAAGTGGAGATAATATTTTATCTTGACCCTTTATAAAGTAGTTTATTTTCCTTTTCAATCAGAGGTTCATCATAAATACCATCACTACTACCCCCATGATCCTCATCTGGATGACCGAATAAGTCTTGAATCATTTGTTTTGTCCCATCATCTTGAACTATGTTATTATTATCATCTACTTCAATGGGATCATTAACTTGATCTTCATTATATGCTTCAAGTTCTTCATCTTGTACTACAACATCATTTTTTCTACTACTTGGTGCTTTGTGCATAAAGTTAGGGGAGGGAATCTAACTTTATAATTACAAACAATCATGAAAAATTAGTGCATGTATAAACCAATATAAAATTTTGGGAATACAATAAATATTAAAACAGATAATGAATGTATATATAGCTAATTACCATGGGACGATATTCATTTGATCCCCCGTCCATGTGCCCATATTTTCTACAATGTTTTTTAGTTGTTTCTATTAAAACTCTTTCGATACGTCTAGTACAACAATTTTTGCAAGGAAATAACATTTACTGTCGCACTTTTCACCCTCTTTACTTCGTTTCCCAGCTCTAATGTTTTCTGACATTCTTTCCCACAGATATATACTGAAAAAATAAAAAATAAAAATAAATAAATAAAAAACATTTTTTTTGTTTGCCAAGAAGACCAAATTATACCCTTTTTGAAGTGTCGTTATTATAGAAAAATTGTCACAACATCCGTAAAATGCAACATATTTATAGATTTTATAACGTTGAAATTCTGAAGATAGCTGACCAATTCAAAGTTGTCTTGGTCAAATACTAGGTGAGTGTTGGGATGCGGAAAACCTAGTTTCCATAATGTCACAAGTGCAACAAATATTTTACCAACATTGCAAGAGAGACGAAAATCCAATGGCGTCGTAATAGTGACGTCTTCCTACCTTCGTCGCAATAGTGACATGTGTTTGTATTACAACGCAAGAGAAACATTATTGAGCAATATGGAGAAAAAAATTTAAAATTTCCTCTATTTTTCGACAGTATGGCCAATTTTGTCTTTAACGTCGCAAATAGAACATCGAAATTTTTCCAATATGTACTAGTTAGTAAGGAATTATGAATTTCTTTGTGTACATACAATTGTACCTAAGGAACAAGTTGGATTTTGTTAGCGTTTTCACAATCATTACATCAATTAGAACAATGTTACCACCCCACTCAATTGGGGTATTAATAAAAATTTGTATTGATTCATATGGTCTACCATCAAAGACTCACAACTCGATCATTGGTGGAATGACAGCAAGATATCTAAATTTCCACCAAGAAGACAAGGACATAATGTAAGAGGAGGATCCTAAGGAATACAAACAGTCTATCCATGTAAAATTTCAGTGCAGACGTAAAAAAATTTAAAACATTTCAACGTTGGCTCCATTCACAGGTCATTGTTGCCCATCATGTACTCTAGACCTAGTACAATGTCTTTTAATATTTGTTTCCTTTAAAATTCGACCGAGAAAATTAAAACGAAACAAGGACAAGATGGGTCGATATATAGAGTAGGTGTGTGAGTAATATTTGAGTCTAGAAACCCTTCCATATATTCAAGGCATGTGAACATTCTATCCATGTCAAATTTCAGTGCATACATAAACATTTTGAAATAATTTCAACATTGGCCCCATTCACGGGTTATTGTTTCCCATCATGTACTCTATCCCTATTACAATGTATTTTAGTTGTTTCCTTCAAAATACGATCGAGACACGTGACACCCCCACATATAGTACTTCAAGGGAATGCAATAATGTCGATAAAGAAGTACTTGATTAATCGCAGAAGCTTCAATATCAGTGATTTCTTGTCTTTGTTTTTTGCTCTCATCTAAGTACTCTTTTTCTCCATAAAGAATATTAGTACAAAATATCATCTATTGTCTTCTTCTCTCCATGACCAAAATCATGGGCCTAATTGGCATGATGTTGGTTTTGAATGACACAGACGATGAATATAAAGAGTGGGTGTGTGAGTGATCTCTCATTCTAGAAACCCTCCCATATCGTCAACGCATACAAACAGTCTATCCATGTCAAATTTCGGTGCATACAGAAACATTTTGAAAAAAAATCAACTTTGGCCCCATTCACAGGTCATTGTTTCCCATCATGTACTCTAACCCTAGTACAATGTCCTTTAATAGTTGTTTCCTCTAGAATTTGACCGAGAAAATTAAAATGAAATGAGGACGATATCGGTCGATATATAGAATGGGTGTGTGAGTAATATTTGAGTCTGGAAACCCTTCCATATCATCAAGGCATGCAAACAATCTATCCATGTCAAATTTCAGTGCATACAGAAACATTTTGAAACAATTTCAACGTTGGCCCCATTCATAGGTTATTATTTCCCATCATGTACTCTAGCCCTAGTACAATGTATTTTAGTTGTTTCCTTTAAAATATGACCGAGATGAACGTCCCCGCATCTAGTACTGCAAGGGCATGCAATAAAGTCGATAAATAAGTACTTGATTAATTACACAAGCTTCAAGTTATTTTACGTATTTGTTTTTTCCTCTCATCTAAGTACTATTTTGATCCATAAATAATATTAGTACGAAATCATTATTTAAATATAAAATTGCATCTATCACCTTCTTCTGGCCACAACCAAAATCATGGGCCTAATTGACATGGTGTTGATTTTGAATGACACAGACGATGAATATAAAGATTGGGTGTGTGAGTGATGTTTGAGTTTGGAAACCCTCCCATATTGTCAAGGCATGTGAACAGTCTATCCATGTCAAATTTTGGTGCATACAGAAACATTTTGAAAAAAAATCAACATTGGCCCCATTCACAGGTCATTGTTTCACATCATGTACTCTAGCCCTAGTACAATGTCTTTTAATAGTTGTTTCCTTTAAAATTCGACCGAGAAAATTAAAACGAAACAAGGACGATATGGGTCGATATATAGAGTGGGTGTGTGAGTAATATTTTAGTCTGGAAACCCTTCCATATCATCAAGACATACAAACAATTTTTCCATGTCAAATTTATGTGCATACAGAAACATTTTGAAAGAATTTCAACGTTGGCCCCATTCACAGGTTATTGTTTCCCATCATGTACTCTATCCCTAGTACAATTTCATTTAGTTGTTTCCTTTAAAATACGATCGAGACGCATGACGTCCATGCATCTAGTATTGCAATGGAATGCAATAATGATGATAAAGAAGTACTTGATTAATCGCAAAAGCTTCAATATCAATTATTTCTTGTCTTTGTTTTTTTCTCTCATCTAAGTACTCTTTTTCTCCATAAAGAATATTAGTACGAAATAATTATGGAATAAAAAATCTCATCTATTCCCTTCTTCTCTCCACGACCAAAATCATGGCCCTAATTGGCATGATGTTGGTTTTGAACAACACATACGATGAATATAAAGAGTGGGTGTGTGAGTGATATTTGAGTCTAGAAACCCTCCCATATCATCAAGGCATACAAATTTTCTATCCATGTCAAATTTCGGTGCATACAGAAACATTTTGAAAAATTTCAACTTTGGCCCCATTCACAGGTCACTTTTGCCCATCATGTACTCTAGCCCTAGTACAATGTATTTTAATAGGTGTTTCCTTTAAAATTCGACCAAAAAATTAAAATGAAATGAGGAAGATATGGGTCAATATATAGAGTAGGTGTGTGAGTAATATTTGAGTCTAGAAACCCTTCCATATCGTCAAGGCATGCGAACATTCTATCCATGTCAATTTTCAGAGCATGCTGAAACATTTTGAAAGAATTTCAATGTTGACCCCATTCACAGGTTACTGTTTCCCATCATGTACTTTATCCCTTGTACAATTTATTTTATTTGTTTCCTTTAAAATACAATCGATATGCATGACATCCCCAAATATAGTACTACAAGGGAATGCAATAATGTCGATAAAGAAGTACTTGATTAATCGCACAAGCTTCAATATCAGTTATTTTGTGTCTTTGTTTTTTGCTCTCATCTAAGTACTCTTTTGCTCCATAAAGAATATTAGTAAAAAATCATTATTTAAATACGAAATATCATCTATTTCCTTCTTCTCTCCACGACCAAAATCATGGGCCTAATTGGCATGATCTTCGCTTTGAACGACATAGACAATGAATATAAAGAGTGGGTGTGTGAATGATCTTTGAGTCTAGAAACCCTCCCATATCTTCAAGGCATAAAAACAATCTATCCATGTCAAATTTCGGTGCATACAGAAATATTTTGAAAACATTTCAACACTGGCCCATTCACATGTCATTGTTGCCCATCATGTACTCTAGCCCTAGTACAATGTCTTTTAATAGTTGTTTCCTTTAAAATTCAACCGAGAAAATTAAAATGAAATGAGGCTGAGATGGTTTGATATATAGAGTAGGTGTGTGAGTAATATTTGAGTCTAGAAACCATTCCATATCGTCAAGGAATGTGAACAGTCTATCCATGTCAAATTTCAGTGCATACAAAAACATTTGAAAGAATTTCAACGTTGGCCCCATTCACAGGTTATTGTTGCCCATCATGTACTATATCCCTAGTACGATGTATTTTAGATGTTTCCTTTAAAATATGATCGATATGCATGATGTCCCCACATCTAGTACTGCAATGGAATGTAATAACGTTGATAAAGAAGTACTTGATTAATCGCAGAAGCTTCAATATCAGTTATTTATTGTCTTTTTTTTTCTCTCATTTAAGTACTCTTTTTATCCCTAAAGAAAATTAGTACAAAATAATTATTTAAATACGAAATCTCATCTATTTTCTTCTTCCTTCCAGGACCAAAATTATGGGCCTAATTGGCATGATGTTGGTTTTGAACGACAGAGACGATGAATATAAAGAGTGGGTGTGTGAGTGATCTTTGAGTCTGGAAACCCTCCCATATTGTCAAGGCATACAAACTGTAGATCCATGTCAAATTTCGGTGCATACAGAAACATTTTGAAAAAATTTCAACGTTGGCCCCATTCACAGGTCATTGTTGCCCATCATGTACTCTAGCCCTAGTACAATGTCTTTTAATAGTTGTTTCCTTTAAAATTCGACTGAGAAAATTCAAACGAAATAAGGACGATATGGGTTGATATATAGAGTGGGTGTGCGAGTAATATTTGAGTTTGGAAACCCTTCCATATCGTCAAGGAATGCAAACAATATATCTATGTCAATTTTCAGTGCATACTGAAATATTTTGGAAGAATTTCAACGTTGGCCCCATTCACAGGTTATTGTTTCCCATCATGTACTATATCCCTAATACAATGTATTTTAATTGTTTCCTTTAAAATATGATCTATACACATAACATCCTCGCATCTAGTACTGTAAGGGAATGGAATAACGTTGATAACAAAGTACTTGATTAATCACACAAGATTCAATATCAGTTATTTCTTGTCTTTGTTTTTTGCTCTCATCTAAGTACTCTTTTGATCCATAAAGAATATTAGTACAAAATCATTATTTAAATATGAAATCTCATCTAATTCCTTCTTCTCTCCACAACCAAAATCATGGGCCTAATTGGCATGATGTTGGTTTTGAACGACACAAACGATGAATATAAAGAGTGGGTGTGTGAGTGATCTATGAGTCTGGAAACACTCCCATATCTCCAAGGCATACAAACAGTCTATCCATGTCAAATTTTGGTGCATACATAAACTTTTTGAAAAAATTTCAATGTTGGCCCCATTCACAGGTCATTGTTTCCCATCATGTACTCTAGCTCTAGTACAATGTATTTTAAAAGTTGTTTCCTTTAAAATTCGACCGAGAAAATTAAAACGAAACGAGGGAGAGATGGGTCGATATATAGAGTGGGTGTGTGAGTAATATTTGAGTCTAGAAACCCTTACATATCATCAAGGCATGCAATTAGTCTATTCATGTCAAATTCCAGTGCATACAAAAACATTTTGAAAGAATTTCAACGTTGGCCCCATTCACTGGTTATTGTTTCCCATCATGTAATCTATCCCTGGTACAATGTATTCTAGTTGTTTCCTTTAAAATATGATCAAGACGCATGACATCCCCACATCTAGTACTGCAAGGTAATGCAATAACGTCGATAAAGAAGTACTTTATTAATCACGGAAGCTTCAATATCAGTTATTTCTTGTCTTTGTTTTTTTCTCTCATCTAAGTACTCTTTTTCTCCATAAAGAATATTAGTACAAAATCATTATTTAAATACTAAATATTATCTATTGCCTTCTTCTCGCCACAACCAAAATCATGGGCCTAATTGGCATGATGTTGGTTTTGAACAACACAGATGATGAATATAAAGAGTGGGTGTGTGAGTGATCTTTGAGTCTAGAAACCCTCCCATATTGTCAAGGCATACAAACAGTGTATCCATGTCAAATTTCGGTGCATACATAAATATTTGAAAACATTTCAACGTTGGCCAAATTCACAGGTCACTGTTGCCCATCATGTACTCTACCCCTAGTACAATTTCTTTCAATAGTTGTTTCCTTTACAATTCGACCAAGAAAATTAAAATGAAACGAGGACGATATGGGTTGATATATAGAGTGGGTGTGAGAGTAATATTTGAGCTTGGAAACCCTTCCATATCGTCAAGGCATGCGAACAGTCTATCGATGTCAAATTTGAGTGCATACAAAAACACTTTGAAAGAATTTGAACGTTGTCCCCATTCAAAACATGATTCCATTTACGATACATAAAAAAAAATGCGTACCTCAAGGATTAATTCTATCATATGCCAACTTCCATATGCGAGGTGTCATTCTTTGTGGTTTTAGTCCAGTCTTTTGTTTCCCATTGAAAATTTATTTTTCAGTAGTACAATACTTAGGGTTCTTAGGGAGGAAGTGAATATACTGATCAAACACCTCCTTTCCTAAACTTTTTGACTAGAAATATTTCATCTTAGGACCAAAAACTGGACATGAAAATTTACCTTTTGTTTGAATACCTGCAACAATGGATTAATGTGAATTATTAATATATGAAAGGATTATTTAAAAAACATGCATGATATATTCAATTAATTATATACTATTCAAGCGTGCAATATGAAACGTTACACACCACAAAAATGTGTTAGTCATGGGGCATCATGAATTGTCCATAAAAGTATTCCATGACATTGAAATCGCTTCTACCCAATTGGTTTACAGATGTCATACATAGTGATGCCCTCCCATAACTTTAGTAGCTCGTCGATAAGAGGCTCGATCTACACATTCATATCTTTAACTTGGTACTTACCTAATTGTTTGAAATTACATGAAATTACTATCATGGTATGTATATATACGTAAATAAATAAATAAAAGATATTGTGCAAAAAAAAGAGAAAAATGAAAAATTAATGTAAACAAATACATGGAATAATCATTGTCAACATTATGTGCTCCCTCTGTATTGACATCCAAGAAGGAATGTTATTATTGATAACAAAAATATTCCACACTGAGTAAACAGGTCGAAGCTCTCCAAATGGATTAACACCGTCAGTGCCAATGAAAGCCTAACATTATGAGGTTCATCTGTAAATTTTGGCCATTTGCAACAATTTCCTTAAATGCATAACCATCTGAAGGAAATCAAAGAACATCGTCTTCAATTATCTTTCATGCATGGTAATACATAAATTATGCTATGCTTTGGCACCTGAGCAGTCGTTGCAAACGTGGAATTATAGGAATATGCCTGAGAACCTTTTGAGGCACCATTTTTTTTACTTGATCAGTTCAATATCTATTGATACCACATACCGAGCATTTTGTTTTCGATGCATGTTGTCCATAATATATAATATAATCATCATGACATGCATCTATCCTTTGATACTCCATTCCTATGTCTTTCATAATGTCATGTAAATCTCGATATGTGTGAGGTAAAATATTTGACAAGGGTAACAAAAATTCACCTAACAATCTAAAACATAAAAAAATAACTAGTTAATGTAAATAATAGTAATTGTAAATATCGCATTTTATTTTACACATTAATTAACACTAAAAAAGGGGGGGAAATCAACCTTTATGTAGATGTGATTAAACATATTACATACCTTAGGATCTGTGTCATACAAGTGTTCGAAAAATGATTAACCTTTAAGTTCACCAGCAACAATGTAGTGGAGAGAAGATTTTCTCTTGACCCTTTATAAAGTAGTTTATTTTCCTTTTCAATCAGAGGTTCATCATAAATACCATCACTATTTTCCCCATGATCCTCATCTGGATGACCGAATAAGTATTGGATCATTTGAATTGTCCCATCATCTTGAACTATGTTATTATTGTCATCTACTTCCATGGGATCATTAACTTGATCTTCATTATCTGCTTCACATTCCTCATCTTGTACAACATCATTTCTACTATTACTTGGTGCTTTCTACAGAAATTTAGGGGGAAAATCTAACTTTATAATTACAAACAATCATGAAAAATTAGTGCATGTATAAAACAATATAAAAGTTTAAGAATACAATCAATATTAAAACAGATAATGAATATATATGTATATATATATATATATATATAGAGAGAGAGAGAGAGAGAGAGAGAGAGAGAGAGAGAGAGAAAGAATTACCATGGGACAATATTCATTTGATCCCCCGTCCATGTGCCCATATTTTCTATAATGTTTTTTAGTTGTTTCTATTAAATCTCTTTCGGGACGTCTAGTACAACAATTTTTGCAAGGGAAATAACATTTATCGTCACCCTTTTTACCCTCTTTAATTTTTTTCCCACCTCTAATGTGTCATGACATTCTTCCCCACAGACATATACTAATGATTATATTATAAAATTGAGTGGTGTATAATAGAATATCTATTATATTTTTCTATTATAACATATGAAAAAAAAAACTTGTTATTTGTTCACCAAG
>SNQJ01S0012810.1:51360-80691 GCA_010110895.2 Picea sitchensis
GTCGTCGCAATTCTAACTACCTTCAAAAGACTTTGTTGTTGTGATGTGTTGAAAAGTACAACACAAGTGCAATGTTATTGGGCAATATGGAGAAAAATAATTAAAATTTCCTCTATTTTTGACAGTATGGACAATTTTGTCCATAACGTCACAATTTTTCCAATATGTAGTAGCACATTCTTTTCCATGCATTGTCATGACTTACCATGACATGCCTTTCCATGCATTCCCTTGCCTTGCCTTGCCATGCCTTTCATTGGCATTCCATGGCTTTCCTTGACATTCCTTTCCTTGCCTTGCCTTGCCATGCCTTGCCTTGATATGCCTTGCCTTGCTTTGACATACATTGCCTTGCATTGACATACCTTTCCTTTCCTTTCCTTGACATGCCTTGCCCTGCCATTCCTTGCCATGCCTTGCCTTGACATGTCTTTCCTTTCCTTGACATGTCATTATATGTCTTGCCTTGACATGCCATGCATTTCCTTGACAAGCCATGCCTTGCCTTGACATGTCTTGTCTTTCCTTGCTATTCCTTACCTTGAAAATCCATGCATTTCCTTGAAAATCCATGCCTTTCCTTGACATGTCTTACCTTGCCTTGACATTCCATGCTTTTCCATGTGTTTGCATGCCTTACCATGACTTGCCTTGAAATGTCTTGCCTTTCCATGCATTCCTTTGACTTTCCTTGACATGCCATGCGTTTACTTGGCATTCCTTGCCTTTCCTTGCCTTTCCATGCCATCCCTTGATATGCCTTGTCTTTCCTTGGTATACCTTGCCTTGCATTGACAATCCTTGCCTTGACACGCCTTGCATTAACAAAACTTGCCTTGCCTTGTCTTGACATGCCTTGCATTGACAAAACTTGCCTTGCCTTGCCTTGCCTTGACATGCCTTACCTTTCCTTGACATGTCATGCCTTGCCTTGCCTTGACATGCCATGCCTTTCCTTTCCATTGCATGGATTTCCTTGACACGCCTTTCCTTGCCTTAACATATCAAACATGCTCAATTGGAAGTATTGGGTGACATACATTCATCAATTGAGACTTGCACTAGGGCCAAATGATTCAGTTTGCAATCCAGAAAAAATTATTATTCAATATGGAAGCATTGAGGTTGCATTCACATACACAAACATTTATGAAGAACTAGATGTTGATGAACAATGCTTGTATTGTTTCAGAATGGTTGCATGACGTCTTCTTGGGATATGGAACCCCAACACTGTACAATGGACCAATGTGCTTGATACTCTGTATGTTGTCAATTCTAGGGACACTTTACTTTATGTTGGTAACTTCATAAAAGTTTGAGAAATAGGAAAGAGGCTAAGACAACCCTACACAATGTTACTACACACTATCCTACAATATAAAACTAAAACATAAGATAGAAAATTACCGTTCCCAAAAGAGCAAAGTTGGAAATGCAAATGCAAAACCCAAAAAAAGGACCTAGAAATTATAATAAATTAAATAGAAACATTAAAACTAAAAAATAGTGCTACCAATAAAAATTAAATATTCAAAAGGAGGGCTGGAATTTTTTCTTTTATGCAAATACATGAGGGTTGAAGATATACATTTTTTTAAGCTTAAAATGAGATGGCAATTTTGGATTTTGTCATGAGGGTTGAAAATACAAGTTTTTAATATTGAGTATGAGTTGTAAATGCGTGTCAAGCAAGCCTAAAAGAGGGTCAAAAAATTGAACTTCAAACAAGATCATTCTCTTTAATAATTTATCCCATAAGGCAGCCAAGAAACAAAGCTTGAAGAGTTTGCTTCTTGACTCCCAAAGGAGGGAAAAAACCAGCAATGCAAAAAAGTGAAAGAGCATAAAAAACTAGTGATGTGAAAGTCCATAAAACTATGATCAAGATATGCAATAAGTTATTCTCAATTAATCTATAAAGTAGAGAACGGAATGCTTGACAAAAAATGAGGTTGCAAAAGAGAGTTTGACCTGACAAAAGGGTTTTGAAAATTGACCCCCTGTGTCGTATTTGCATTGTGCCTCACTGAGTAAAACTCTAGTTCCGAAGATCCTCTAGAAAAAACTTTTCCAGGTGATGGAATCATAGGAGAGGGGTCCCCATAGGTGGAATCTGGTGCCAATATTCCAACAGAACTAACGGTTCGTCGATCCAAGGCACGATTTGCATGTTATGACGAGTTGTAACTCGCCTCCTGAAATCGTTCAAGGAGACAATGACAATTTGATCTGATGGCACAAAATCATAACCCAATGATGTGATTGAGTTCCTTAAGCTCTAGAAGGTCTCTATGGATAATTCCCACATTACCACGATGCCCACAATCATTCGACACAGGGGTTGTGAAATTTGACCCCCTATGTCGGATTTGCATTGTGCCTCACTAAGCTAAACCCTAGTTCTGGAGATCGTCTAACAAACACTTTTCTGGGAGACAAAATCTGGAATCTGGTTCCAAGAGTCCATCATAAATGGGGTTTCATTGATTGGAGGCATGGTTTGGGTGCTATGGAAAGTTACAATTCACTTCCTGAAGCCATTCAGAGACACAATGACAATTTGATCTAGTGGCAAAAAATCACAATCAAGCGACATAACTGAGTTTCGTAAGCTCCATAAGGTCTGTATGGCCAACACCCATGCAATCACGGTGCCCACAATCACCCGATATAGGGGTTGTGAAATTCGACCCCCTGTGTCATATTTGCATTGTTCCTCACTAAGAAAAACCCTAGTTCTGGAGATCCTCTAACAAACACTTTTCCAGGCGACAAAATCACAGGAGAGGCATCCCCCTAGCTAGAATTTGATGCCAGGATCCCAACGAAACTGAAGGTTTTTCTATCGAAGGAACTTTTTTTGTGTTATGGCGAGTTGTAACTCACCTCCTAAAGCCATTCAGGGAGACAATAAAAATTTCGTATAGGGGCACAAAATCACAACTAGGCGATGTAACTGAGTTTCGTAAGCTTATGAAGGTTTGTATGGTCAACGCCCATGTGACCACAGTGCCCACAATCGCCAACACAGGGGTTGTGAAAGTTGACCCCTTGTGCCAGATTTCCATCATGACTGAAAGAATCTCAGGCAATGAGCAACCCCTGATCAGTTAGTTCTATGCAGTGGTTGCTATGCATGCCAATTTGACATGCACAGTATCCCTATGGCTTCTGTGCGTGCCAAATTTGGCATGCACAGAATCCATAGGGTTGATGTGCATGCCAAATATATTTCATGTTCCACACATAGCTAGTGAAACTACAAAGAAAAGCATGGATGACAAGGTGATCAAGCCTATATATTTCAAAGAAGGGCATTTGGCACTCCTCTATGACTCAAGATTCAAGGATTTCAAGGGAAATTTAAGAACCAGATAACAAGGCCCTTAGAATATTGAAACATTTTATGATAATGGTTAAGTGGATATCATAACAATAGATGAAGAATTCATCCCCCTTCTAGTCAATGGTTTTAGTCTCAATATCTAGAAAAACCTCTATCCAAAAAATAATTCACAACCACAATCAGAACACAACAACTGTTTGTGGTTAAGAGCAACAATACTCTCAAATCGTCCTATGGAAAATGAGATCTTAGGAAAAAATAATAAAATACCCAATTGAAAACCTCACTGAAGCACTTGGGACATGCATTTGGATGAAAACCTCCATGGAGGCATCTGTAGATATGAAATAAATCATCCCCCGTTATGAAAACCCCAATAGGCTTGATGGGGTAGAGAATTGATGAAAAATAGAGATGACATCAATGCTTTGAGAAAAAATGAAAAAATAAAAACTCTAACAATGTTTCATAAAGTTTTTTTAGGTTTACAAGAATATTACAAACTAGCTTCATCATTCCAAGTGCCCGCAACAAGAATAATTTAGTACATCTACCTCCAGAAGCACCAAAAGAGGATCACCTGTAGGAACAAATAGGCCATGCTTCGCAATAAAAATCATAATTTTGGAATTAGAGTATTGTAGATAGTAATAAAGCAAAGTATGTTATAATGGGAAATAACATTTTAGGATATTTACAAACATCTACCAAGCTACAAGTTTTCATGCAGAAAAATGGCCTAAAACATCTTAGTATCAACAATCAACATGTCAAATATTCAACAAAAGGAGCCTACAAAATCTCAAGATCAACACTCAACATACAAAAGGTTTATCCTCAATAAGAAAAACACATGTATTTTTCTACCTCAAACTTTGTCTTAGTAATAAAAATTTCAACTAGATAAGGATCAAATTGCAACTCTTAGTTTGTACAAGTATTCACATTACATAACTATCAAGAAGCTCAACCTCACTATCTATGTGTTAACAACACCCTCTAAAATACAACTTGAATAAGTATTCATGGAAAATGATGTCACTAACAAACATTTTTGCAACCTAGAACAATCTCCATTCACTAGCACTACTCGGCCTAAAATCAATAAATACATATACAACAAGAAAATCAACACCAATTACATGCAAAACAACCAAAATATAAATTTTGTCTACATGCATTTGTCAAAAAGTTGATACTAGTACATGTAGAAAAAATTTATCATTAAGAAACTTCCAAGAAAAATTTTCAATGCTAAGGATACATACCCAGCAAACATTGCAACAAACAAGTATTCTATAGTAATTTTGGGTTATTCCACACAAAGTACATTGATTATGCATATTTTGTACAAGAAAATTCTACTTCAAATAAACACCTATGAAAGAGATAAGAAACCAATCCCACCAGTCTCTAAAGACTGAGAACACACCTCACATAGCTACCAAAAGAGGAGACACCAAGAAACATGCAACAAAGTCAAGTTCAAAAGAATGCAACCTAGAAGTATTGGTACAAGAAATGTAGATTTCACAAATTATTGAGATCATTTTCAAGACTAACACAAACTAAAGGAGATTGCAAAGGGAGATTAAAAACTTGAAAGACTATGGAGCATAGAAAAATTGATAGGAAATCATTATCATACATCCATCCATGCCTTTCACATCACTTTCCATCGTATCACCCATGAACCTTGTCATTTTTGCAAACTTTAGAATCCATCGAATAGTCACATTACATACATTATACCCTCCATTTTTCTAAACCCCCCACTCCATTTCATTTCAATAACCATTACATGCCATCTACATCATTCTGTACCATCACAACACATTCCTATGCACTAAGAAAAATAAAAACTCAAGATTGTGCATGTAGCTATGGGAAGCTATAGAAACATATTAATACACTACTATAGGAAGTTACATGAGACCCACAATGGAAATTGTAACATGCAAACATGATACAAGAAGATACAAGAGACCTCCAAACACCTCAAAGTTTTGAATTTTTATAATTTCAAGGGTACAAGAGGAATTGCAAGGTTATTTTACACCTTTCTAGCCATTTTTCCAGTCACATATTAACTCTGTCAATGCATTTAGACTCCAACAATATCCCCAATTTGGCATGCACAACAGCCCTATGGCTGTTATGCATGCCAAATTGGTATGCACAATAGCGCTATGGCTTCTATGCATGCCAATTTGGCATGCACGACAGCCATATTTGGCATGCATAGCAGCCCTATGGATACAGTGCTTTCCATATGTTGCATATGACTACAGTGCTTTCCATTTAAATAAGGAAAGATCTAATTGGGCCCTTTCACTAGGTAAGATTGTGTAGTTAACAAGGGTCATTTTCCTATGTCAAAAATTCGGTGCTACAAGAAGGACACCACCCTTTTATGGCCAATAACTTACATGATTTTTGTGGATATGATGCTCACAAGAACATGTATCTCTTATAAGTCCATAACCAAAATTTGAGGATAGTGAGGTTCACTTTGGGAGAAATATACCATTTCAAACTAGCATTGATCCGCATTTTGAAAATGACATACAGTTTGAATCCCAACCTACATTCAAGATTTATGATTGGTTCACCATTCCTTCTAAATAATTTCAAGTCTTTTAAAGGTTAAACCACAACTACATTGGTCAAATTGATGCATTTCCCATTGTACATGAATTACCTAGATGAAGATGAGCTCAAATAATTCCCACTCAATGACCATATATCGAAGAAGAAAGTGATACTTTCATAGGTGACCTCATTGATTTGATTTCCCAAGCTATTGAAGCTATTTCAGAACCATTGGAACACAATTCCATCTACTACCCCTACAGATGAATCAAAAATTTCATCTGATTTGGAATCATCTTTCACATCAAGTTCTACATGCATCTCCCCAAGAGGCAATATGGCTAAAATTCACATTTCTTGGCTAGCTTTGGATACATTAAATATATTGAATATAATACTTAATGTTCCAAAAAAGTAGAAATATTGTTGGCAAAGTTTGACCCATATAAAGTCTACTTACCGAAAGACTATATTAATAAATTATTGAAGGCCATCAAATTCCTTAATGTCAAACATGAATATGTGGTATGTCATCTATTTTCTTTCAACTTCGATGCTGAGTTAGTTACATGGTATCTCAATTTCATTATTGGGTCTATTTCTAATTAGGTGGATTTAACCACTTTTATAACAAAGTTGAATGCTGAGAAAACTCCAACAAGTCTATTTATGCAGTTATCAAGAATCAAAATAGAGTCACATGAAAAAATATGATATTTCAACCATAGATGAACCACCTCGCTTAACAAAATAGTATAAACCTCAAGACTCACTAAAAATGTATCGCTCGAATTTTACTCCACAACATTTCCAAGTTCCATTGCCATGTTTGTTAAGAAAGTGGGAAAAGATACATTGGTTGGTGTTTCTGAAGAATCCCACAAAGTAGATAAGGAGATTTTAAGTTTGAAAGGAATTTAGATTTGGGAGAGAGAAACAATGCATTGATTGCAACACAAAACAAAATTCTATCAGTGACAAAGTCTAATACTAAATCTAAAGTGAAGGATTAAATCATGGATATAAAGATTTTGTGGCAAGTGATTCAAAAAATGTTGAATGACATAGCGGTCCTATAGAAGAAAGTGGAGAAGGATCCTCTGGACAAAGAACTTCCAGGCTAGTGTGCATGCTAAATTGGCATGCACAAAATCCCTATGACATTCCAAGGCTATTGTGCATGCCAATTCGGCATGCACACCAGAAGACCCTTGGAATTCAATAGTAATTACAGGATGATGTAGAATTTCTAGAGGCACATGGCACTAAGGGATTTCATTTTGGAACACTTGGAAAATTTGAGGAAGAGAACCCTAGAACGGGAACACCCTACCATGTTAGAGCTCTAGAGCATGATTTACGAGAATTTAAGGGGTCAAACACAACCAAAAGTAAGAACACCCTACATTTTAGGAGCTTCAAATCATGGCATGTGGGAAGACAAATTCAAGAGAACTAAAATGCCCTACCTTGGAGGAAGAATTAAGGCATGGAGGGTGGAAAGAAAAAGAAGCTAGAAGAGGAATACCCTAGCTTGGGTGAGGTCATGTGCCAATGGAAGCACTTGTTCAATCAAAGGAGGTCAGTTGAGGAGGAGCATTCCACTACAGTGGAACATTAGCTACTTGATCATATGTATACCCCCTTGTAGGAGGGATATTTCGTGAAAGAACTCATTTAATGCATACTAAAGTGACTTTTATGTGGAATTACACATTATTTGTATTGTATTCCACATATTTGGAGGAATGTTCTACCCTTGAAACATTGGGCAAAGACACTTGGTTCAAGGCATGTTCTGCATATTTGGAGGAGAGTTATTTGCACGAGGAAGCAACATGTGGCATGGTTGACATGGTTCAAGCCATTTAACAAATAATTAATGCATACTCGAAATAATTTGAAAGGTAACAAGTGGCAGGTATATCTATGCAAAGGTAAAGGAGGTCCCAAGTCATTATTTTGACATATAAGTTAAACGAAGACCAAATGGATGTAATGTTCCACTTAATTTTTTTTGTTTCAATTTAGTTTGCAGAGAGGTATTCCATCACAAATGGTTATTGTGGTATTAATATAGATTGTTGAGAGATTGTTACACACATTGAGCAGTCCCTTAAAATATATTTGTTCTCATTCAAATATGATGCAAGAAAAATAAATATCTAGGAAGAGACCGCAGTTTTATTGCAAAAAATCGAGTAACAAAAGTTATATCAGTCACTACATATATAAGAAAAGTAAGGCAAGGAAGATGTGTCTGACTGTGTTAACACAAAACTGGTTTAAGCAATACTACATACAATAAATGAATGGGAGAAAACAAGCATAAGAATGTTTACTAGTTGTAAGGATATCTCTTGGAAGAGGTTTCCTTAGCCTCTAACCCTGCTCTTGTTAGTATCTATATGACAATAATAAGAGCATAAACATCTTATCTTTGGGAAGACTCTTTACATCCTACAAAATTTTCAAGACTAGGGAAATGATTCATATGCTTACTGGAACCAATCAATCAAAGATATGCATGTAATTTCAATGCCTTGGGTAAGCTTTGCTAACCATGTACAAGAGATCGTATTTAGGCCAAGGGTTGATCCTGGTTATGGAAAAAGTATCTCCGTCGTAGGCACTGAAGCTCAATGGCTACTAGCTTGTATAACATGTACAAAAATAAACAAAAGAAAATGGATTATACTCAACTTGTGGAGACTGTTACCCATTGATTTGAAAAAGGGTATCCTAGTGAACTCCTTCACTGTTGTCACCTCGGTTTTCACTTCAAGGATGGAACTTGAGACATGTCCAACTAATTCTCCACTTTATTATTAAACCACAACCTCATGTCCCTCGAGCAAGCATAACGTGTTGAGCATTTTCTTTTGAAATACTACAACCAAAGGAGGGGCCACATCCAAGCTAACATAACTCTTTGAGCATTTTCTTTTGAAATACTACAACCAAAGGAATGGCCATATCCAAGATAAAGGTCATATTTAGAAGTAAGCTTTCATATCTGGATAGAGAAAACAAAGAAAATTCCATAAGCTTATTCTGCCAAGTCATAACAAGAGGATAGGAACCTAGAACCCATTTCTAGTCCACTTATCCATGTTGCCTCCCTTCCATGAGAGGCACACACCAATTCTTAAGTAGACTCTACATAATCATATATAAAGGTTTAAACTCCAGAATCAATGTTACTATTTTAAAAGTTTAAAAATTCGCCTAGGTTTTGCAAAGACTTTAAATTGACAAAGATACAAGAAAAATACTCNGTTTAAGCAATACTACATACAATAAATGAATGGGAGAAAACAAGCATAAGAATGTTTACTAGTTGTAAGGATATCTCTTGGAAGAGGTTTCCTTAGCCTCTAACCCTGCTCTTGTTAGTATCTATATGACAATAATAAGAGCATAAACATCTTATCTTTGGGAAGACTCTTTACATCCTACAAAATTTTCAAGACTAGGGAAATGATTCATATGCTTACTGGAACCAATCAATCAAAGATATGCATGTAATTTCAATGCCTTGGGTAAGCTTTGCTAACCATGTACAAGAGATCGTATTTAGGCCAAGGGTTGATCCTGGTTATGGAAAAAGTATCTCCGTCGTAGGCACTGAAGCTCAATGGCTACTAGCTTGTATAACATGTACAAAAATAAACAAAAGAAAATGGATTATACTCAACTTGTGGAGACTGTTACCCATTGATTTGAAAAAGGGTATCCTAGTGAACTCCTTCACTGTTGTCACCTCGGTTTTCACTTCAAGGATGGAACTTGAGACATGTCCAACTAATTCTCCACTTTATTATTAAACCACAACCTCATGTCCCTCGAGCAAGCATAACGTGTTGAGCATTTTCTTTTGAAATACTACAACCAAAGGAGGGGCCACATCCAAGCTAACATAACTCTTTGAGCATTTTCTTTTGAAATACTACAACCAAAGGAATGGCCATATCCAAGATAAAGGTCATATTTAGAAGTAAGCTTTCATATCTGGATAGAGAAAACAAAGAAAATTCCATAAGCTTATTCTGCCAAGTCATAACAAGAGGATAGGAACCTAGAACCCATTTCTAGTCCACTTATCCATGTTGCCTCCCTTCCATGAGAGGCACACACCAATTCTTAAGTAGACTCTACATAATCATATATAAAGGTTTAAACTCCAGAATCAATGTTACTATTTTAAAAGTTTAAAAATTCGCCTAGGTTTTGCAAAGACTTTAAATTGACAAAGATACAAGAAAAATACTCTTATTCTCAGGATGCCAACTTCCAAGGAAAGCATAGATCTCTTGCTTTATCTTGGATATAACAAACTCATCTAGGGCTTATCGCCTTCATTGACCACTCTGATCAATTTGGCACAACTCAAGGAGAGATGCAAAATAAATCAGCTATGGCATATGAAGCATTTTACATGTATGAAGCAAAATATTTAGAATAATTATTCAACAATAATAATGTGGCACTGAGATTGAAATTAACCTTCAGAGTTTAAAAACAACTTGAAGACAATTCAAATTTTGACAACAATAGGTATAGTCAATTCAAATAGTGAATACATACTGAGCACACTCGTTGACCTTTCCAAGATTTTGGTTGTCCATAATTGTCAGAATCAACTACTTATTCTCATCCAGGTACTGCAACAATGAAAAGGTCTGACATTATTTGCTAGCAATTAGAGATAGTTCTAAAGAAGGGAGTTAAACACGGAAAAATATACCATCAAAACCAGGTAAAATTGATTGTTTTAATAAGAACTTAAATTTAGTCATGCTTGAATTCCTACAATAAGCATTTATTTATTATATTCAAAATTATCCTAGGCCAAACCTGATTCCAATTTTTTTATGGGTGCTTGTTGAATTGTGATTGTGTTGATCTAGTTGCATTTTGTTGGATGGAAATCCTTTGTTAAATGAATTTGTTTGATGTGAAAGAGTAAGAATTCACATGCCATGCAAGAGTAAGAATTCTTTGTTGGGGTTCTTCAGTCTGTCCCAGCCAAACCCTTCTATGGTTCATGTAAGATAGTGGAAGAAGTAGCATTTCTAGCATGTGCAATGAAGTTTTGGAAACACATCAAGGAGAAATGTGGCCAGGTTGGGAGAATAAATTTGTGAAACACAACATGTCTGCAAGTCTTTCTCAAGAGACGTCTACTAAGAAATCTCCATGAAGCAATGTATAATATAGTTGAATATATGAATCCCAATTTCTCCTTAGAGTATAGGAAGCAAAATATAACCTACCATGGTATCGTAAAAAATATAAACCAGATAAATGGTTGCCCAAAATTTATTGGCTGCTTTGGATTTCATAGTGGTGGTTGTAACCTTGATTTACTCATACTATCAATCTGAATTACACTCAAGTGGACCCCAAAGAAATCTAGTGCATAGGAATACACCCATGCGTTGCATTGGCTTTGGATGGCTGGGACTCTCAGTTTTATGGTGAGAGAGAAATTCAGGTTCAAACGATTGATTGATTGATTGGAGAGAAAAGATTCAATCAAAACCCAGTTGATGGATCCTCGCCTAGACATTGGTTTATGAAGGTTGGTCATTGTATTGTTTCATTTTTGGATGAAACATTACCTTCTTCATCATGAAGCGTGTTGATGAAGGTGAGGTATAAGGAGATATTTTTTATTAAGGAAAATACTCAAAGGTATGTTTCCCTGATGCCCATAGGCCCATGAAGGATTTAGGGTTCTTTCAAGAAGTTATTGTAAAAACCCAATGTTTTTCAAGGCATTAAGGTCTTTGGAATTTCCATTTTTTGTGAAGACAATTTCCTAATATCTGTTACCACTCAATTTTTCCTCTCTGGATGTGCAAGGTATTCACTGAAGACAAATCGAAGGAAACTCAAAAGACAAACCACTGTCACCTCAATTTTCCTTCCCACTCTTCAAGGTGATATAATACCACCATTAGGGAGGCTTTCCCACAAAATATTTTAGTTATTCAAATCACATATGCCCAATAACAACTATATGCTTAACCCTCTACTTTGCATGAATGCATATTAGGACAACACCCTGTTCCAATGAGCTAGAAATGAGTTCACGTCAATTTCCTCATATGAACCATACGAGGAATCCTTGTTAGATATATAGATTCCTGATCAAAATAGTCATATAAAAGACTATCTTGATATTACAATTTCTCATGAATGAAGAGGGCCCCCTTCACCATGTGATATAAAAATTTCCAAAGATGAGAACATAGTTTTAGATACACAAAGGGAGCTAATTGTTGACATATAACATTGTAAGAGTATTGCTCCAGCAATGAGGCAAGCACTTGGGTGATTGAAGGTTTTTATATAGCTCAAAAGGTGGTTATGTATGATCCTGGTCAAATGATGTACATGCGCCCTTATTTGTTATATGAAGACCTGTAAGAGGAATAACAAAATCCACAAGTTTTCCAACATATGGAAATTCCCTCTCTAATAGTTCTTTCATAGTTCTGTTTGAAGGATGTTTTTTAAATAGTGAATTTCAGTTGTTAAATACTCTTTAATTCCAATACAACCAGATGTAAATCAATTACTAGTGCATTTCTCATAAAAATGCAAAGACCAATTTTTAGCAATGGAAACAGAGTTATCTCAATCATACAACCAATATGAAGTTCTAGGCACAAGAGTGAGTGTTCGAATTTACAACATGATTTTGAAACCTTCCTGTGAGGACTGGAATAAGAGGTTGTCAAGCTTATAAAAAAATCCATAGACACATTTTTTCAAATAGTTAAGTTGTTACCTTGCACACATCTTCTTATACACAAAATGTGTATGGTATTCTTGTTGTTGTAAGAATCAAATTTCAAGGCTGAATGGGTTGAGAATAAAGCTTGAAAGATTTGTTTCCCTACAGCTATATGGTCAATTCATAAGCAAAGGATATGGACACTTACAAAACTCAAAAGAGACTATGTTCATGGTGGACTACTCATTCCACAATAGAAGTCGACTTCCCCTCTCTAATATACTAGCCAGTAATGAAGCATACCATACCAGAGGTGAATACCACAATTTTTGTAGAGTTAGTGCACCCCTCAAGTGTAGTACGATTTCTGGTGGGTAAACTCAGCCTCTCCACAAAAGATATGCACCCAACACACCCTAAATTTTCCTTGACTACAGAGAAACATCCTTCAATGAGAGTATGCTACCCACCACAAAATATTTGACCTCCTTTCAACCCAAACTTAGTTAGAATTCATGAAACTCTTCTGCCACAAAGAGAAACTCAATTGCAAGAGAATAAACTCAGCATCTATGAAGATCAATGAAGAAATCTGGGTGGGGACATTACATATTTCCCAAAAATGTGTGAATGCACATTGTTAATGGTTTTCTTTTCGTTGCGTGTGGGGTCTTTTTTTTTTTGTTTGTTTGAATAGTCGGCGCTAAATTGGGCGCCATTAGCACCGAATTTCGTGTTGACTATTGATAGAAAATGTAATCAATTTGGGGCACTAAATGGGGCACAAATTGCACCTCATTTAGTGCAAATTGTGGAAGATTGTGCAAAAAGGAATAAACAGTGTGCTTGGGAGGTAACTCACCCACTTCGAAAAGAAGAAGATCCACTAGATGAGTGAGTAAATGATTGAAATTGGCCAGAGGACAGTTATCAATGTTATCTACATTTGGAGGATCAAATTTTCCTTGAGGAGGAGGAGGAGGAGGAAACTCATCTCTTCTTAGGGGGGTGTCATCAATACCCCACAAAAAAACCTTTCCTTGTTCTTTTGTCCAACTAGAGGGTTCACATTATCTTGATCCCCTCCTATGGGGATATTCAAAGTATTTGGTGCTTATACTAGTTCACTTTATGAGGAATCAAGAACTTCAAGTCTATGCCTTGTTGGAGGTAACCCAACATGAATCAAGAAGGAATACCTTGGTTCCTCCTAGAATGATAAGGAGACTGATAAACCACTTTTAAATGGTCTAAACTAAGTTGAAGACTGTAAATATTTGAAAATCAAAATGACACATTTGGATTTCTAAGTGTGACACCAATCAACAAACCACTACAGAAAAAATTTGAAAAGACAATGAGCGAACACAATCCTTCAAATGATAGCGGAAAGTGGTTAAATCCCAAGGTCCAATTAGTAAGGAGCTAAAAAAGGTCCGTCTAAATTTCAACCTGGGTCGATGGTGTGAGCCTGAATAAAACTAGTGAATATATGGGAGATAGTTATAGTAACCCCACAAAGTTATCATCCAAGGTGAAATCCCATTTCAAAATAATTAGGGAACCTCTAGGAAGGGCTCTAATAGTGTTTCTCTATCTATAATAGGTATCAAAAGTAGTACTTCTCACTTGTATCCACTCAAGATAAACCTAGAAGATGTTTCTAAGGTTACCTATTCACAATTATAATCAGTTAGATTAGTTGTGGATTAGGCTTTCATGTTGGGTAGGGATACATGAAACTTCATCCTATGGGAAAAACTTTGGGTAGGACTGAGGGAATGGTGGTTGTCTTGGATATTTGATCAACATGAGTTTGGGTGTGAGAAATTTTTTTTTGACATAGAGCCTGACTATCCCACTCTTAACCAACTCGATTCATGTAGATATCCTTTAGAGATACCAATAATTTAGAGTTGTTTATGTAAAATTCCTACTAAATTTCTTTTAAATGTTTCTTCTTGTACTGTTGTTTTGTTCTTAATAAATTATTGACTAGTGTAAGGTAGTTACATAAACAATAAATGTGCCCATATGGAAACTAGGGTAGCACTCCATTTGTTTAATGAGCCAATAACCTAGAAATTCCAAAACAATGCCCAAGATAGCAAGGTCAGTGAGGGTGTGTCCTCCAATGCAATAATCAACTCATCAAATGATGGATCTCATGGACATGTGTGCAATAGTGGCCCCTTGGTTTTCATAACAACCCCCTTAAAGAGATGGATGTCCTCAAAATGTGTGTCATTAGTACCAATGCATGTGCAAGAAACCATCTCTTTTCAAACCAAGGGAAAAAAGTGGGACAACCTAGGAAAATACACATAAAGGGTGAAACATCCCACTGAACCAATCTAGAAAAAACCCCAGAACCATGTGCTAGAGCATGAAAAATTGTGCTAATACCATCAATCACCTAAAAACCATGGGGCACTCTAGAACTATGTCCCGGGTAGTTAGGCCTCCTCAATAAATGTTCCAAGATGTAATGACCAAGGGAGAATTCCATGATATGAGTCATCCAACCTCCTTGAAAGCTCAACCACATGCTAAAAATTGGGCCCCAAAGCTAAGGCACTCCTCACGAATATATCTCAACCATCGAATGCAAAACACACTTTCCAAGGCATGCACCTTAGGCATATGTGCCCTAGAGTGAGGGCACAATATCTCAAGGAGTATCAATCAATGAGGAATAAAACTTAGGGAAAACCCTTAGTTGATGGGTATCCCTCTCCATGAATGTGTTAAGGGTAAAAAAATAGTGAACCATATATGTAAGACCCTCATCAAGCCCAGTTCTCTATCAATATCCACACGTAATATGTAAGCCTCAAAATATGCAATGATTCCCCAAGAGCTAATGATAAATGAAACAATAAGTATCAAATCCACAACCGATAGCCATCAAGACACACATCCTCCAAACACAACCGATAGCCATCAAGACACACATCCTCCAAACACAACCGATAGCCATCAAGACACACATCCTCCAAACACAACCTTCTTGGGAAGGGTCTTCAAACTAGTACAATGCCTCATACAATATGAGGGGTAACATGTAGAATAGGTCAGCCATATGTAAGCCAATTGATTTAGAAGACCGTTATTGCAAGATGAGGCTGCAAGAGGGCATATTAAGAGTTGTTAGCAAAAATGCAAATGATAAAATGTCATGCTTTCAAGCAATTAAAAACAAGCCTTTGTGAAAAGAGGTATAAGTTAGCTCGTGTGGTAGATGAAAGCACTATATATGTATTTTCAAACGAAGCATTGTTACACCATGGATGGCCTTCATGCATTTGTCAATGGAAGACATCATTAATGCATGTATCTCACAATGATTTGAAAAAGCATGTATCTCACAATGATTTGAATAAGAAACTTTGTTAACTTCATTATTTTTATACTGTTTGCATTTTAATGTTGGGAATAAATTTTTTATTATGTTTTATTAAGAACTAAACATTAAATAATTAAACAAAATAAAATATTTTAATCACCTAGAATTAGGTGAAAACTTTATAAATTAAAGTTCAATTTTAGTTTCCTATTTCGTTTCAAAACATCAACATTCAATCTCAATGATTTCACTAAGTCTTAAAACCCTTCCATATCGTCAATTCATTCGCCTAGTCTAACCATGTAAAATTTCATCGCATACAATCACATTTTGAATAAATTTCAACGTTGGCCCCATTCACTGCTCATTGTGTCGGGTCGATTGATGACATTGCAAATGAGCATGTTGGAAGAAATTCCATGAAATTTCAAGAGAGTTCCAACCAAGATTCTATAGATGGGAATGACGAATGATGAAAATGATCAGATCGCACAATGAAGGTTCATGCAAACGTGGAGGATGTTGAAGATTATGTGGGGATGTCATGCATCCTTGATTCTTGAAACCATTGCATAACATCAAGGCATGTGTCTTGTTTAACCATGTCAAATTTCAACCTAACCCCTAAGCCATTGGCCCTTAAATCCTTAATCCCTAATCCCTAAACCCTTAATCTCTCAACCTTAGTTAATCACTAATCCCTTAACACAAAATTCTTAAATCCCTTAACCCACAATCCATCGACACTTAAACACTTGAACCCTAATTCCTAATCCCTTAATCCATAAACCCTTATGCCCTAAGAACTTAAACATTAATCCCCTAGACCATAATACCTAAGCCATTAACCATTAAACTACCTAACACATAAGTGCCAAATCCCTTATCTCTTGACCCTTAATCCCTTAAACCATAACCCCTAATTCTTTAACCCTTAATCCATGTACCCCAAATCCCTAAATCACATAATCATCAAAACCCCTATCCACCACTTAACCCCCAACACCTCAACTAATTAACTATTTAGGCACATATGACGCTAAACCCCATTCACTGCTCACCGTGCGACATTGGTGGATGAAATTGGTGATGGGAATGTTGGAAGTCGTTCCATGATATTTAAAGATAGTTTCAACAAGAATTTCATAGATGTGAATGACAGATGATGAGAATGAGACTACATGATGAACATTGATGCAAACGTGGACGATCTCAAATATTATGTGGGAACATTAGGTATCCTTCAGTCTTGAAACCCTCGCATACCACTAAGGCATGTGTCTAAATTGGAAGAGGTTCCATGAAATTTCAAGAGAGTTCCAACAAATCCCTAACTCCCCTAACCTTTGATCCATTGACCCTTAAATCCTTAAGCCCTAATCAATAATTAACCCTTAAGACCTCAACCTTAGTTAATCACTAATCCTTTAACACAAAATCCCTAAATCCCCTAACGCCTAATTCATCAACCCTTAAAAACTTAACATTAATCCCTAATCCCTTAATCCATAAACCCATATGCCCTAAGCACTTAAACATTAATCCCCTAGCCCATAATCCCTAAGCCATTAACCATTAAACTACCTAAAACATAAGTGCCAAATCCCTTAGCTCTTGACCCTTAATCCCTTAAACCTTAACCCCTAATCCATTAACCCTACCCCAAAGCCCCTATCCACTTAACCCCCAACACCTCAACTAATTAACTATTTAGACTAATCTTACTACATCCGACGCTACTACTGGTGCAATTTTTGGTGCTAACTGGGGCGCTAAATCAAACGCTAAAAGGGGCGCTATTTCTGGCACTAAAGGGGATCTATTTCTGGCTCTAAAGGGGGCGTTATTTCCAATGCTAAATGGGGTGCAATTTTCGACGCTAAATGGAGTGCAATTTCCGGTGCTATTAGCGCCTAAATTTTGTGGTCGATGCAAAAAACACCATAAATAGCTCCATCCCGATAAATAGCGTCGGATTTTTCAAAAAAATGAAGAAAAATACAATAAAACCAACTTTGAAAGCAAAAATGGAAGCAAATCACACGGATTTGTTGTAGTGAAAAAAACAAAGAAGAAATAAAACTTTTATTTGAGTTCCTTGATGCATTGTGTGGGATATACCCAACACTAACAACACTAATAAAATAATGTACAAGATTTACAAACCATATAAAAACGTTGTGTCCAAAAAAGCTCCAAACCCAAAATATAAAACGTTGGCTATAACATATAGAAACACATTCCTTCAAAAGGAAGTCATTTACCTAAGCAGCGAAAGGGTAGAATACAAAAGACCATGTTATAATTTGTAATATGGGTTGAACTTCAAACTGCACCAGGTGATGAAAATTAAAATTAAAGTCAATAATTATAAATGATTGTTAAAAATCCAAATATTATAAATTTTTATATGATAAATACACACTACTGTGTGAATAATCCAAAGACTATAAAGGTTTATATGAGAAATAAACACTACTTGATTCAAGGGCTTTGATCTCAAACTACATTAGGTGATAAACATCACAAGTGAAGTCAATAACTATAGATGATCATGAAAAATCTAAACATTACAAAGGTTTAGATTAGATCTTAATTCTAATAAATCCAAACGTTACAAAGGTAGGTTTAGTGGTTGATAAAACATTTTTATTTTTTATTTTTTATTTTTTATTTTTTATAGTAAATTTAAATTTCATGATACCTTTGTTTATGACAACAACAACAACTTGGAGGAAGTGATTTTATTGAGAAAATGATTATTCGCCACAAGCTCAACTGGAATTATAGCATTGAGAAAAGTATTATTGGGGGATGGAAAGCTTATTATGGGCTTGAAAAAAATTGTAAATCATCCGATCTTTGGAGTTGGGATAAGAAGAAACTCCTCTTTGAGACTCTTGTTACACCTATTATTCTTTATGGATGTGAAGTTTGGGGTTGTAGTATCTCTCGTGAATCCTGGAGAAAGATGGAGAAAATAAAAAAGAATTTTATAACCTATAATCTCAAAATTAAAGAAAATACGCCCTATCCCATCCTCCTCTTAGAAAAAAACCTCTCCCCATTGAGAGCACAACTATGACTAGATACCAAATGTATAATAACAAGTTAAACAACATGGAAGACAAGAGGCTTCCTAAAATTGCCTCAAAATCGAGTCGTAACAACCATCGACTCAAGCAAGGATGGGATAAAGATGCCCGGTCTTGGCTAAACTATTGGGGAATCATGGAAGACACCATTTTGCAGAATAAAGATACTATTAAAAATATCATCAAATCACAATTTAAATAGAAAATGTGGTGTGATAAAGAGTTAGAGGAAAAAATAAAATTAAGGTATTATAAGGATGTAATCAACCCTAATCTAGAAGATCAAAATTATCTATTCGTTTTGAGAAGTGTAAGGAAAAAAATAATCATTGCAAAGATAAGAACAAATTCTCATGAGATCCATAGTGAAACTGGGCGTTGGTCAATTCCTAAAACACCATGGGATGAAAGAGTGTGTCACCTTTGTGACACTAAGAAGGTTGAAGATAAAAAACACTTTCTCTTATATTGTCTAGCCTATACCTAGATTAGATCTCATTTTCAAAATATTTGTCACACTACCACCTTCCTAACCTCTTAACTCAACAAAACTATGGTGATATTGGAAAGATTCTCTTAATGTTTTTCATGCACAGAAACAAAATTATGAAGAATTGCAAGTAATCACTTACCCTCTTAAGGTCCGATAGACCAATTCAGTCTTAGTGGATGTTAACCATCTGATTTGGATTTTATGAGCAGAACGAAACGAATATAGATTATTAAAATATGCTTAACATAGAATAACAGAGATACAATAAAATTGGTTTTCTATTCAATAAGGAAATAAGTTGAAACTGTAAAATGCAGTGGAAAACAAGCTTGATGGAATGGTGGCGTCTTATCCTTGAGAAGAGATGTGATGGTTGTGCTCATTCGCAAGAAGATGATTACAATGAGGCTCTGAAGGTCTTTTTACAATAAACGGGAATGTCAAAAACCCTAGACATCCAAAAACCTAACCCTAGGAGATGAAGCGCCAAAAGTCATGGGGGCCCTGTTTAGGTAAGTTAGTACATCAACTTCACGGGGTCGTAAATTTTGGATACGATCCTCGTTTTAGGCGCACGATAGTCCATTGGAAAGGTATTGTCAAGGAGATTCATTTTAGGGGCTCAATTAGAGCCATTGACTAGATTGAGAAGTTCAATATCGAAAAACCTTCATTTAGGCCCTCAAAATGGCCCCGCAAGTTAAAAACTGCTAAAAATAGTAAATTGCCAGAAAACTATTTTGATCTAGTTGGAAAAGGTGGGTGGCCATAGATATCCACTTGGATCAATCCTCCCTCCTTTGGAAGAAATTGTCTCCATTGCATTGATTTCCCCCATCAGATGAGGAAATTTCTGTTGAATTTGACCACGGGTGAGCCACTTGCCTTGGTGCAGGAGCTGCCCTGCTTTGACTACTCGATAAAGTTGGATCCTTTGTTGTCAAGTGCCCTTGATCTGTGTGCCCACAATTTGATCATTGGATGCCTGTTGCATGCAGTTAGGGTTGAGATTTATTGGTGTCAACTTCTCTGATATCTTTGAGGTGTCCAATAATGGTGGGAAATATGGTCGAAGGAGAGCCACATTGAAGACTGGGTGCAGGCTAAGGAAAGGGGGAATGTTGAGCTCAAAAACATTGTCACCCATAGCCTTAGTGATGGTGTACGGCCCATAATGGAGTGGGATAAGCTTCTGATGGGGCCTTGTAAGGAATTATTTCTGCAAGTGCAACCAAACTTTGTCTCCCACCTGAAACTTATGTGGCACCTGATGTTGATCATGGAGTTGCTTGTACTTGAAATAAGACTTCTATGAATATCCTGAACCTATTGGCGGATGTGTTGGATCTACTCAATGAACCAGGTGGCTTTGTCAGCTTCTGGTGGATTACGGGACTAGTCGGCCAAGGTGGTCACCAAGGGTAGTGCAACATCCATGGGGCCCAATGGTTGGAATCCCAACCCCACCTGAAAGGGGATGTGGCTAGTTGAGCTATGCAAGGCTCGGTTGTAGTTATGTTGGACATAGAAAAAACTCTCATCCCATGTGCGAAAGTATTTTGAAATGTACATTTACAGGATATGTACAATCATCCGATGAACGACCCTAGTTTGGCCATGTTTCTGGGGGTGGAAGGCAATGGATTTGGTGAGCTTGGTATCCAGCAGTGACCAGAGGCTCGACTAGAATGTGCTGAGGAACCGACTATCACGGTCTAAGATAATGGTTTGTGGGATCCCCAAATGTACCCATACTTGTTCAAAGAAAATCTTAGTAGTGGCTTATGTTGTGATGTTCTTCTTGCAGGCGGCTAGAATTTCCATTTTGGAAAAGCGATCAACAACCAAAAAAATGCAGTCATTTCCCCTCTTGGTGGACGGGAGGTCGAACATGTATTCCACTGAGATGGATTCCCATGGCCTCCCAGGAGTAGGTAGAGGGGTGTACAAGCCCTGTTTCTTAGTGTTCGGTTTGGAAATAGTGCAGGCGGTGTAGGACTTGATATACTTGCAGACATCCTCTCGAAGTTTCAACCAGTAGAAATGTTTTTGCAGCACTGCCACTATCTTTTCGACGCCAAAGTGTCATGCCACCCGACTGTAGTGAGATTCCCAAATCAGCTTCACGCGCTCGCTTGATGGAACACAGACATGGCCCAGACGTCACAAAAAATCATCTTGAAGATGGAAATTAGCTACCACTGATTTGGCGCCCAACATTTGGTAGGTGGTGGAGAAGTTTGGGTTTGTCTCATAGAGGTGGGTCCATCCAGAGGTCTCATGGACACAAGAGTCTAGCACTGTGGTGAGTGTCACGACCAACAACTCGGTTGGTACTTCTTGTTTTATACTTGATGTTGAGGTGGAACTGCTATAAGTATGTGGACCACTTCTGATGGTGGTCATTCTTGAATTTTCCTTGGGTCTGCATGAACTGTAGTGGCTTGTGATCAGTGTGGATGATTGTCTCCTTCCCAAGAATGTAATGTATCCACTGACGGAAGGCTTTCACAATGGAGTACATTTCTTTGTCATAAGTAGGGTACTTACAGACAACATTTGATAGTGTCTCACTATGATATTCCACGGGGTGGCCATGTTGAGTGAAAATGACACCCACAACATAGTCTGAAGCATCTATCTCGATCTCAAAGGGATGTTGCAAGTCCAGTAATGAAAGTACTGGGGATGAGCACAAACTCTTCTTCAATTCATGGAAGGATTGTTGTTGGGATAGGCCCCACACAAATTTTTCCTTATTGCCACCCTTGGTTACTTGGCTAAGGACCCATGCGATATGAGAGAATCCCAACACGAACCTGTGATAGAAATTGGTGAGGCCCAAGAAGCTCTAAATTTAAGTGAGTGTGGTTGGGGCTATCCAGTCACAGATGACCTGTATCTTGGCTAGATCTGCATGCACACCATGTTGATCAAGTATGTAGCCTAAGTAATGGACCCTGGCCATGCCGAAGGAGCATTTTTTCAAGTTTTCATATAGTTTGTACTGCTTCAGGGTGTGCAGAACCTATTGAATATGCTACAAGTGTTCCGCCCAAGACTGTTGTAGATGAGGATGTCATCCAGATACACCACTACAAAAGTATTGATGAAAGGTCGTAGGATATCGTCCATCATCCTCATAAACATTGTTGGAGCATTTGTCAAACCAAAGGGCATAACCAGCCATTCAAAATACCTTCTTTTGACTTGAAGGCAGTCTTCCATACATCTGTATGTTCTATTGGGACTTGGTGCTAGCCAGACTTCAGATCAATCTTACTGAAGTATTTTTTCCCCATGAGTTGATCAAGGAGGTCGTCGATTCAGGGAATCGGGTACCAGTTTCGAATTGTGATTTTATTCAGGGCCTGGTAATCAATGCAGAGTCGTCATGTCCCATCTTTCTTCTGCACCAGCACGATTGGGCTCCCACAAGGCGATCAGCTGGGACATATGTGCCCTTTGTGGATCAGTTCTTGGATTTGCTTCTTAATCTCTTGATTTTCTAACGGAGAGCGTTGGTAGACTGGCGCATTGGGTAGCAGTGCATCTGGGGTCAGATCGATGGGATGCTTGATCTGGCAGTGCAAAGGTACCCCGATAGGAGAGGAGAAGATATCTGAGTATTCTTCCACAACCCTATCCACTTACTTATGTTGTGTGGAGAGATCAGTCGTGAAGGCCCTGGATATGGCTGCAATCTTTCGCTCACTCTGAGAGCGAATCACAAAGAAGACAAATTTCTCGGTCTGAGAAATGGCCTTCCTGCATTGCTTGGAAGAGATCAAGGAAATAACATTAGGAGGGACTGCCTCGGGTATCCTATACAATTTCCTTTTCAAATTAATAATAACACTACAAGGCCTACACTCATATACAACATGATGTTTCCATAAATAAGGTTGGCCCAAAAGAACATTACAAACTTCGATAAAAGAAACATCACACAATACCTCATCTTTGAAGGGCTTGATGTCGTATGACAGTCGGTATTTTTGGATGACACAAAGATTGCTTCTTTGGTGGAGCCATTCAATGGTGTAGGGTTGTGGGTGCGATGTTGTCGGCAGGTCCAGCAACTTGACGACCTCTACTGAGATGAGGTTCTTCTGGCTACCACTATCAATGATGACGTGTTGCAGGGTGCCTTTTACCCACATCTGTGAATGGAAGAGGCGCTCACCTTCTTCTGGCTCGTCTAGTTCACCAGGTTGGAGCTTGGTGGTAGCAACAGTGGAACTGGGTTCCGCATCAATGATCTGTTTTCCCATTTCTGGTTCTGACTCAGAGTCAGAACCCGCATATGATTCAAAGGCTTTCACTTCAGCCACCAGTGACTGCATTGAGTGGAAGTCAACAATGTTATGCCAAGGGCTCTTATGGAAGTCGAACCACTTCCCGATATATTTCTTTGTCTTTTTGGTGTCCTTATTTTCTTGCGGCTTGGATTGGTTGTCCTATTATTGTTCATCTTTGCTCTGTCCTTTTTTCTTTGTTTTGGGGCCTCCCCTTCTTGGCTTTTTCTGAGAGGGGTTCCCAGACCCAAATTATCGCGTCTTTTGTTTGATCTTCTGCTCAATTTTGATGGCCTATCGATAGGCCACGCCCAAGGAAGAGATGTCCAGAAATTCCATTTCGGTCTGGATGTATCTATGCAAAGCACCACGATACCTGTGCACCATATGTCGCTCCAAATATTTGATACCCATCTTGGTGCGCAAGGTATGGAATATATTTGTGAACTCTGGCACTACTTGGTCTCTTTAGTATACAAGTTGTCATAACTTCCGACAGGGTAGTATTGTTCCTTAATAGCATCCCTGAAGGATTCTCAGGTGGTCGTGACTACAAATAATGAGGGTTCCTCTGTTTCTTTTTACTCACAAAAAATTTCCCACCAATCTTTGACATGGGGAACAACTTTGAGGAGTGCAAAAGTAATATTTTCTCTATTCAAAAAATTATGGACAGAAAATACCCTTCTAGTAGATTCAACCACTTGTCTATAGCATTTGTGTCTATCTGACCTTCAAATATAGGAATATTGAAGTTTATTTGTACCTTGAAGGGGGCAGTGCCTCCGCTCGAGGAAGATGTGTCGTCTGTTGCTAGCCGTCGAAGGATTTGCACAAAACTATCCATCATCTCATTCCTATGTTGTGTGAGGGATTCCTCAAGCAACATTTTGAAAGGATCTCTTGTCTCGTCATCTTTGTTTTCTCCTGCCATGAGAGGTCGCTTGGGCGTGTGAGAGATTTTTTCCTCAAGAGAAACAAGCTTGAGACCCAATTCTTTGTACCCTGACCTCGTTGGGGACATGCATTAAGACGACAAGGAGCAGACCGCTCTGATACCACTAATCCAAATTTTATGAGCTGAATGAAATGAATACAGATTATTAAAATATGCTTAACACAAAATAACAAAGATACAGTAAAACCGGTTTTCTATTCAATAAGGAAATAAGCTGAAACTATAAAATGCAACGAAAAATAAGCTTGTTGGAATGGTGGCGGCTTATCTCTGAGAAGAGATGTGACGACTGGGCTCATTCGCAAGAAGATGATTACAATGATGCTCTTAAGGCATTTTTACAATAAAAAGGAATGTCAAAAACCCTAGACATCCAAAAACCTAACCCTAGGAGATGAAGTGTCAAAAGTCATGTGGGCCCCATTTGGGTAAGTTAGTACATCAACTTCTTGGGGTCGTAACTTTTGCATACGATCTTCGTTTTAGGCGCACGATAGCTCGTTGGAAAGGTATTGTCAAGGAGATTCATTTTGGGGGCTCAATCAGAGATTTCGGCTATTATTGAGAAGCTCAATCCCGAAAAATATTTATTTAGGCCCTCAAAATGGCCCCAAAAGTTAAAAACTGCTAAAAATAGTAAATTGCCAAAATTGTCAGAAAACTATTTTGAGTGAGTTGGAAAAGGTGGGTGGCCACCGATATCCACCTAGATCATCATCATCATCATCGTCAATTTAATTTTAATGTATACATACTTTATCTTCTTTATATTTGAACTTGTGACTTTTTAAGAGAAAAAATATGTTCTTAACCATTAGGTTTACTTATATCCAATAGTTGTTGAAAAATAAAACACTTCACAATTAATTTGATAGTTGTTCAAAAGAAAACACTACTTCTAACACTCTAGTGATCCACTTCATTTAAAAATTATCACATAAATAGATAGCTTAAACCTAATAAGTTCAAACATTACAAAGGTCTAGTTATTAATAAAACATTTTTAATTTTTAATTTTATAGTTAACTTAAATTTCATAATAACAAGAATAAGAATTTAATTTTAATGTATACATACTTTATATCTTTTAGATTTGAACTCTTAATTTTTTTAAGAAAAAACATATGTTCTTAACCATTAAATTTACTAGATTCATCTAATAGTTGTTAAAAAATAAAATACTTCACAATTAATTTGATAATTGTTAAAAAAAAAACACTACTTCTAACACTCTAACTCTAACTCTAGTGATTCACTTATTTAAAAATTAAAATAATCAGATAAATAAATAGATAAGCATATATATGGTACTGAGATTTTAACATTTTTTCCTTATTATGGCTGGCAGTTCCTTTTCATTGCTTTCCTTATTATGGCTGGCAGTTCCTTTTCATAAGCATAAATGGCTACCAATAACTGGTATTAAATGTAGCACGGAGTTATGTACACATTGTTAAATTTAAATTACTTCTAAATTGAGTGGTGTATACAATATAGTGTTGTGAAAAATCACAACTTTTCTAGACTAATTTTTCATAAAAAATAATTAGTTCATAAATTAATCATTATTTTTTGGTTTAGTTTCGGAATACTTTTTATAATTATAATTAATTTATAAATAAAAAATAATTAATTTATAAATCAATTACGTTAATAAACAATGTAATGTTTTTAAAAATAATTAATTCGTAAATCAATCACTTTACTAAACAATGTAGTGTTGTGAAAAATCACTAAAAATTTTATTTTTTTATAAAATGATTAATTTATAAATAAAAAATAATTTATTTATAAATCAATTACGTTAATAAACAATGTAATGCTTTTAAAAATAATTAATTCTTAAATCGATCACTTTACTAAAACAATGTAATGCTGTAATAAAACACTAATAATTTTATTTTTTTATAAAATGATTAATTTATATAATTTCATTAACCCTAATTATAATGAAAATGATTAATTTATGAATATCAATTTCATTATTTTTATAAAGTTGAATTATTATAAATAAGTTTTTATAGACTTTGTATTATTATCTTTGAATAGGTGTATATTTAGTATATTAATAATATTTTTTTCCTATAAAATAATGTGAGAAGAGATTGAGGAGATGGATACTCAACCTTTAGTTTGGATAATATTTTGTCTACCTTACCTTTTCATTATTTCCTTTTCATTATTTTCTAGCATATTCACCATGCTTGAGTTAGAAGCATATTACCTATCTAGTGGTTGTTCTAATTTTTTTCTTTTTCTTTTGGTTGTTTTCTACTTACACCTCATATTTAAACCTCATATTTAAGAATAATAATTCCTATCATGTAGCTTTTGTAATGTTCAACCATTCCTCTTACCATTTCCAACACAATTGGCATCCCATCTTCTTTATATTCATTGTTTTATTTTATGTGGAAATTTAATGTTGTCATGCTAAGATGTGTTTGAACTAAGTTAATATACATAAAAAGGATTAAAGTTTAAATATGCATATATACCATTATACAAATGGAAAAATCACCAAAGTGGTTCTAAAAAACCTTCTTAGAAGAAGGGTGTTCATATTCAATCTGTCATTAGAATGCCAAAATACCAATTATTCTAAAGACAAAATCCAATTCTGAAAAACAATAATGTAGTAATACAAAATGGAATCAATCTATGCATTGGTCCATGTTGTAAAAGAGAACTTTCAATTCTTTCATTTCATTAGAGGTGTATAAAATGAAAGTTTTGAGGATAGCTTTAACCTAACTATATCCAGTAGTGCAAGAATAGGCACCTATAAGGACTAGGGTTTCTACAATATAATTTCATTTTGAGTCATAAGTTAAACTCTAAAATTTAGAGAGGAATTTAATGGTCTTATCCATAAAAATATTTAAGTGGTGATCTTGAACATGTCAAAATACTTTAATACAATCAATAATGAATTCAAATCTCCATGCACATAAACGACTCCTCTAAATAAGGAATATCTAAAGCCTAAAATTTGGTAATGTGATCTGCAATTGGTAACATGAGTTTCACACCCCAATGGTTAGAAGTAGTCTTGTAATGGACTAGAAAAATATAACTAGTATAACTAGGACTAGATTTAGCCTTGTCAAAATGTAAATTCCAAACATCTAAATTATTCTTCTTCTTTATGTAGTTTAATAGAAATAATATCAACTTTGGATAGGACAAAATATGTGTCATTAACAATGTCCTAAAACGACGTGTATTTAATTAGGTCGGTGTGTTTCTCTACATGCTTCTCATAGAATGGATCACACCTAATGTTCACCACTGAATATTTTGGTGTGATCTAGGTTCTAACCTCGCGATGATCTTCTACACATAGAGATATTTTCAACAACACAAAGATCACCTCGATTAGAGTTCATATGAGGAAGCTATGTCTCCCTCAAGTTGACCTATCTCATTGACCACCATGGTATGGAGTGGATGCCATGTTAGATTCCATTACTCACACATGTGGAACTAGTCATGTGTGTAATTTCAAGAAGATTCTAGAGGGTCTAGAACCCTAACCCTAATCAAGAGTTGAGGCTTGCAAAAACCTTAAACCTAACCATCGATGAATATCAGGACATTGTTAAAAATTGGGTTGTTGGGAAAGGAAGGGTTTCCATTTGTTTTGTATTGATTATTGTTCCATAGTTGAGTAGAGAAAGGGAGTTGGTTGTTGGAGTACAACAGAGGAAGTAGAAGACTTTGTAGTAGTCATACAAGCCATAGTATTCATGGAAACTCCATAGTGTGTTTGCTTTCTTTGTAGTGCATTTCATAACTGATAAGAAGAGAGCGAGGCATAGTCCTCATCTTTTGGTTGGGTTTTATTATATTGGGTTTCCTAGGGTACATCTTGTCTTCATTGTGGATGGTGTATTATTTTCTCTACCTTATGTCAATTCAATATTAGTTTATTTTAATCTTTCACGTGCTAAGATAGTAATATTAAATCTTAATATTAAGTTAAATACATCATAACAAGAGTTTGTGTAAACTTGTAAGTTATGTAGTGATGAAGTGTTTCAGTCGAGTATCCACAGCAATTTACAGATCAAGTTGGAATGTCATGCCATACTTATTAATATGTAACATACTAGCCTAATTTAATAACCATTACGACTTTAACTAAACATATTATCACTTTTTGGAGAATTTGAACCATAATGGGGAGAATATCACCCTCGACCAACTAGTCAAACTCCCTATAAATACCACTTATTAATAATATTTGTAATACAATTTATTATTATTATTATTAACATTTATTTGGTATTTAATTAAGATTCAATATTATGGTTTTTTTTTTTAAGTAAAAAAGGGATGAAACCTGTTATATTAATGTAAACATTTTACAGCGCCATGGGGGATGCCAGCTGTCCCGCCTTAGCAGGAAACCGAGGCAGCTGGACACCCCCTGCCACATGTCATTGTCTTTGC
>SNQJ01S0012810.1:81579-94607 GCA_010110895.2 Picea sitchensis
TTTCTTTACCGGTCTAAACTAATTAGATAATGGAAAATAAATCATATTTTCCATTTTAATTTTTTATTTAACTTATTATTAATCAATCAAATCCAATCACAAATAAATAAATTAAATAATTACAATTTAATTAAAATAATTAATAAAATTAATCACTATATTTATTTATTTTTAATTTCATTTTTATTTAATTTATTTATTTTCTATTAATCAATTTAATCAAATTTCCATTACGTTTTAAACACCTTATACATCATAAATCATTGAACTAAGTATCTATGTATCCTTATTTCTCCCTTGTAGTTTTATAACTTTTCGCCTAAAAATTAGAATACTCCAAACTTGCCAAGTACGTTAAGCATGGAAACCCTTTGCATTGATAACATCATGTATTAAGTTTTGATCAAATAAAGTATATGTAAAACGCCTCGACAAAATCAATGATACTTTTTTTTCCAGGAAGAAATTTTTCTCAAATTTATAAAGCGTATAAACTTGTTTACAATGACAGCAGCATGACGAGAGGCGCACAGCCATGTTCAGAGAGGAACTGTTCACTCAATGTCCATAAAGAGGCGTACAGCTCAATATATAAAACCTACCAAAAAACTAGTTTGAGTCACGCATGCACGTGAACTCGATGAGAGCAATACAGATCAGAATAGTAAATTATAAAAAACAGTCCATAAACTGACAAAAGGAGGTCGATGACAGTCAGAAAATGTTGAAAGAGGAAATATGACTCTCCTCCCCATTATCGCAATGGAAAACCGAGAGCCTTCCTGTCACTTCGCCAAGGGATCGCTTGGAAAGAGAATCTGCTTCTGAGTTGTGGGATCTGGAGATATGTTGGACCTTTATGTCGGAGAAGGAGTTGTAGAGCTCCCTGGTTTTTAGTTTCCAACCTTCAATGTGAATGGAGCGTAGATTGCAGTTGAGATTTATCCAGTTAACTATAACACTCGAGTCTCCTAAAACAAGAAGATGGTTTATAGACCAGCAAGAGGCGAGATAGAGGGTAGCCCACAGACCCAAAATCTCGGCTTTGGTGTTTGTACCCGCTCCGCAGTTTAGAAACCAATTAGTAACTCTCGAAGAGTGAGTTTTGAAGGTGCCTCCTGCCCCGCAGCAGAGGCCATTTGAAAGAGCCGCCCCATCAAAACAAGCAAGCGTAGAGCCATCTTCCAGCCTAAAATCGAGAGCTTTGTAAAAGATAGATTTTGGAGATACCTGTTGGAAATGGAAGGAAGCAAGAATACGGTGAAGAACTCCAATGGGGGAGGGGGATCGTCCCTCGAAGATCACCCTATTACGCTCATTCCATGTCTGCCAACAGACATGAGCCACCAGAGGATGAGGGGCCGCAGCAAAAGTTAACCAGGAAACTAAACAAGATATGAAGGAGTCGCCTTTCCAGATCGTCGGGAGAGAGAAATGCTGACTTAGAAGGAACCAAATGTTTGTTGTAAATGCACATTGTAGGAAAAGGTGGGAGGAATCTTCGGTTGCAGATCTGCATAGAGTACAACAACCGGGCCCGTGCCAGCCACGCTTGCGTAGTACCTCCCAAGTGAGCAGTTTGTCGTGTAAACAGAGCCAAAAGAACAGCTGTATCTTTAGAGGAAGCCGCCACTTCCAAACAGAGAGGAGCCACGGGGGGGCCGCTGTCGATCCCTGAGAAAGTAGGAGTGCCAAATATACATTTCTAACAGATATGGAGCCTGATGCATCTCCGCCTGCCCAAAGAAGAGAGTCAATTTCTCTGTTTAAATCTATGCCAGCTGACCTCAGAGCTTTAGTGAAAGAATCCCATTCCAGCGCCAGTGGGCCATCCAAATGTATCTCGCTGCTGTGTAGCCAACCCTCGGTAAAAGGAGGCGTCGGCACCTTTGAAATCACTTGAGAAAGAGTTTTCAAATTTTTAGATGTAAGTTGCGATCTGAGAGTAGGTGTGAGGAGCGATCGGTTATCCAGACCGAGTATGTGATCTCTCCCAATTTGAATCTCTTGACCCGATCCAGGAAGCCAACACAACCAGTGTAGAATAACAGGGGAAGTCGTAACCAAGCCCTTCCAAAAGGGAGAGGCCCATCTCTGGATAAGAGAAGTCTTTCGCAGCCAAAGGAGGAGGGGTCAGGCGTTAAGATACTTGTCAGAAATAACTTGGAGCCAGATACTTCCATGAGTGATCGCTCTCCAGAAAGAGCAGGCCAGAAGAGCAGTGTTGAATTTGGCCAGGTCTTTTAGTCCCCAGCCCCCCTCCTTTCGGGGTCTAGTAAGTAGTTGCCAGTTGCAAAGGTGAAGATGACGCTTGCCAGGAAGGTCGTTCCACAGGAAGTTAAAGGAGAGTCTGTGAATTAAGATAATGATCCTGTTTGGAATCCGTTCAAGGGTCATCCAGTAGACCGCAAGTCCTTCCAGAACTGATTTGACAAGTATATAACGGCCCCCCAGGGAAATCCACTTGTTTCCCCAAAATCCAATTCTCCTTTCGAAACTAGCCACCAGCCAGCTCCAGTCCACAGAGGAGGATGCTCTCGGCAGCAGCCTAAAACCTAAGTACCGAAAGCCATCATTCAAACTGAAGAAGGAGAAAGGGAGGACCGTCTTGAAAGTCAATAACTCTGTCTCAGATAAACCCCAATGGTGGACAGAAGATTTTGAAGAGTTTATGGACAGACTTGTGACTGAGCAGAACATATGAAGGACCTCCAGAATAATATGCCACTCCGAAATTTTTGCTAAAGACATTAGGAGAATGTCGTCCACAAACATGAGGTGAACAATTTTGAAAAGCCTCGAAAACTTTATGCCAGAAATTTGGTGATCGGAGCTGTATTTTGAAAGGAGGAGGCTGAGGCTGTCCATAATTAAGATGAAAAGGTAGGGGGAGAGTGGGCATCCCTGACGGAGCCCTCTCTCACAATTGAAGAATCTGGATGCCTCTCCATTAATTAGCACCGCGAAATTTGCACTTGTGACACAAGAAAGGATCCAGTTTGTGAAGTTTTCTCCAAAGCCTGCTAATAGAAGAATAAGCCTCAAGTAACTCCAGTCGATGCTGTCAAATGCCTTTTTGAGGTCTATTTTCAGGATTAAAGCCTTTAAATTTTTTCGCTTGATGGAGTGGATGCATTCGTGAGCAGCGCTGATGGCATCGTGTATCCTTTTGCCTTTTATGAATCCTAGTTGTTCGGCTGATAAACTTCTTTCCAGAAACGGTTTCATCCTGTTGGATATGACTTTTGAAACAACCTTGTAAATAAGGTTACACAGGGAAATAGGCCTGAAGTCGTTGAAAGAGACACAGTTGTTTTCCTTGGGGATCAGCACCAGGAATGTTGAGTTGAGGCTTTTTGAGACCTTACCTTTGACTCGAGTGTCTTCAACCAGCTGTAGGAGATCCATGCCCACCAGGTCGAAAAAAAAGGAGAAGAACTCAACCGTCCAGCCGTCGGGGCCTGGACTCCTTTCTTTTTTGAAGTGGTCCAATATATCTTTGAGCTCCTGAAGGGTGACAGGATTAAAAAGGGCGGCAGCTTCAGAGTTCGATACCATCTTTGGATAAAGTCTGGCCGCTGCAAATTTGTCGGGGAGATTTTGATTTGTGTTAGACTTGTAGAGCTTTTCAAAATAGTCTGCAGCCTCATCTTTAATAGCTTCTTGACCACGGATAGATTCTGCCCTGTAGTTTTCGATAGACCAGATTAATTTTCTGTTTCGATTGAAGCTGGCTAGAGTGTGAAAAAAATTTGTATTGGAATCGCCCCACTGTAGCCAAGTCGCGTGGCTTCGGAGCCTCCAGCGCTTTTCCTCCTCGTTTAGAATGGAATTCCTGCTTGATTCTAGAGCTTTTACTGAGTTAGTGTCTTCCAATGAAAGGGCGGGCGTGACTGATAAGGAAATGAGTTTTTTAATTTCAGACTCCAGGATCAACAGTCTAGCCGCCTCCTTGTCTTTTTTAGCGCTAAACCAGGATTTTGAACGGTCTTTTAACACCTTGAGCTTCCAAACAAAGAGCCTTTGTGGGCTGGGTTCTGAAATGAAGCAGGGGTCATTCCAAACTGTTCTGACCAGGTCGGAGAAGTCGGGGGAGAGGAGCCAGTGTTGATTGAATTTGAAAGGGTATGAAAAGTGGCGGATAGGGAGGTTCAGCTTCAGAAAGACTGGTGCATGGTCGGAAAAGTAGGGGTACTCCACCCAAGTGGATGGGTAGCCTGTGTTGGAAATAAATCTATCAGAGATTAAAAAGCGGTCAAGGCGCCGGGCTATTGCTTCCAATCCAGATCTCCCATTTCGCCAAGAGGGGACAATTTTGTTAGGCAGAATGTCTAAAAGATTCTTGGACGCAAAGAGGCCTTTGTAGAAGAGTGCATTTGGAACAGTCGAACAGTTTCCACCCCATTGTTCATCAGCGTTGAGTGTGATGTTTAAGTCACCTCCGAGGATGAGGTTTGGTAGATCCAGAATACCGCTAGATGCAAGCTATGTCCAGAAATGTGTTTTTTCTTTGCAGGGGCCATAGACATTTAAAAGTGCCAGCTCCTGGTTAGTAGATGAACAACAGCCCCTCAGTAATAATCCTCCACAGGTCAAAAAAGGCACCAAGTCAAAGAATCCAGGGTCCCATGCCACAAGCATGCCTCCCGAGTTGCCAATAGAGCTAGCAGCAGCAGTGACCCAGGAGGGGCGAAAGGAGTGGATAAAGTCTCTGGAGAAAGTATCGGTCGATAGAGTTTCTTGAAGTAAGATGATATCAGGGGAGGAGTTCTCTAGAAGTTTACGGAAGGCAGCAGACTTGAGGGTGCCTCCGAGCCCTCGAACGTTTAGTGAGAGGACCAGCATTTTTTAGTACGTGCTAAGGCCTTCGAAGCTCTAAGGGCCTTTCCATCAGGTGCAGGGACAGAGGGATCAGAGGGTTGAGCGAGTTTGTCTTCTTTCTTCTTCCTGGAGCTTCTTGTTTGCAGCGGAGAGAGTTCAACTCCCAATCCTCGGGACCAAGTAACTGACTTTTTTTCTAAATCCTGTGGAATGGAGGAGGAAGTACCAGCACCGGAAGAAGAATGGTAGATATCTTTTCCCCGAAAAATAGGGAGTCGGGAGGAGGGCTCCGGTAGGAACTGAGGGGGAGGTGAAGAGTTTAAAACCGCCAAGAGTGATTCATCACTTTCGATGGGTTGGCTTAAACCCGAGAGAAAATCAGGGGTGTCGATCCGGGCTGATGTTTGGGTGGGTGAACTAGGTTGACCGGTCGGTGGAGGGGAAGGAGGCGGTGTCAGAGGGAGGGAAGGTATAGTAGGGAGGGAGGTAACGGAGTTCGGGTGGGGGAAGGTGCCGAGAGGTGAGATTAAAGAGGTCGGGGGCTGGGGTATCTCAGCTTCAGGAGGAGGAGGGCTAGATTGTTGGAAGGAGAGCACAAGTGAACAGTTAAGGAGGTCCAGTTCAGCAGCAGACAAAGAGTTATAGAGGGAAGGGCAAAGATTGAAAATCTTAGTGGTTAAAAGCTCAGGTTGGCCCGGCAGGGGGGGAGAGGGAGGAATCGGGCGAGTAAAGGCAAAATCAAGAGAGGGATCTGCATCCAAGTACTCTGGTGGATTAAGAAGCAAATCAGCTTCTTCGGAAGAAGGGGTCCAGGACTTACCAGGGCAATATCGGCGCAGGTGACCAGTTTCTCGGCATAAGTTGCAGCGGAATGGCAACCCAAGATAATCTAGAGTCTGTATCAATTTCCGGCCTCTCCATTCAATTTCCATATTCTTTGGCAGTCCAGCCGATATATCCATCTCGATCAGAACCCTACCCAGCTTTCTTGTGGAACCTGTGAGTGAAGAAGAGTCATGGGCAATGAAACGGCCCAGGGAGTTGCCAATAGCACGAATAGCTTCTTCATTCCAGAAATGAAGAGGTAAGCCCGGGAGTAACACCCATAGGTGTCTAAGCTGGAAAAAATCTGAATCTGGAGAGAAGGCCATACGCCAACGCTTGAGCATGAGGTTTCTACCTCCGAAGACCCAAAAAGAAGAAAGGAGTTGTGTGGCATCATCAGGTTCCCTGCAAACAAAGCCAAAACAGCCTTTTTTGAGATATAGGACTTCCGGACTGTAACCCAGGAGGGGAAGCCAGTTTGTCTTCATCCAATCATCCAGTGGAGGAGGATTCAAGCTCTTGTATGAGATACGGCCAACCAGCGCGCATAGAGACATTTTGCACAGATTTTCTAAACCCACACCATCACCCAGTACCAGTCGCTTGGTTTTCCTGGATGATTTCCAAGCCTTTCTGCTGAGAGAGGGAGTTTTATGAGCATCCTTTGGGGGAGGCCTGGTAGGGTAGGCAGGAGATAGATTTGAGACTCGAGAAGAATGTCTAGTAGAAGGAGAGCTTGTCGCAGCTGTGACAACTATGGAAGGGTTAGAGGAAAATGGAAAAGTTTTGGGGGAAAGGGGAGAAAACCTTTTTTCCAGGGAGTCGACATGTTCAAATAAGCCTTGCTGTTTCCAAATGATCTCATCAGTAGGTTGCATGAGTTCTTTGGTTAGTGGATCCATAGAGGGAGAGTCTGGGGGCCCCTGCTGGCCCACAGATAGAGGAGACAGTGGGGAGAGTGAGTTGTAGAAGAACGATGGTCAGTGGAGAACAGTTCAAAGCGAACGGGAAGGTTGCAGTCTTTGTCAGGATAATGGGACAAAGGAAAACAGGAAGAAAACGCGGTTCGAAGGCAGATCCGGGGTCAGTGAACTCAGAGAAAACGTGCAAGGGGATAAGAGAGCTAAACAGAACGAAAGGTCACAATCAGAGTCAATAAACTATGCGGTAAAGACGTTCCGGGGAAAGTATCGACCTCCCGAGGTCTGTATACCCGACAGAAAGCTAACAGCGTGGGTAAACGAGAGTCAGTGGAAAAGAGGTATACCCGACAGAAAGATAACAGCGTGGGAGATCGTGAGGGCAGTGTCTGGAAAGGAGACAAATCTGGGAGACTACAAAAGATAGCAAAATGACAAAACAAAAGGTCAGAAAAGCAGGTTAGACAGCAGGGAAATACCAGAGCGATTGAAAGGGGTGGGACCCGTTCATACATGCTGTGATCATTGGCTGCAGCACTAAGACCAGAAGAAAAACGGGCAGTCTATCCCCGAGCTCCCGAAAAGACGGATGCAGGACTATACCAGTACAGACAGGCAGGGAACGAGCGGGAAACATGGCATAAGATCGAAGGCTGGTTCTAGATCGATATCGTAGGAGCAAAGAGAGTGTCTAGCAACGAAATACCAGTCAAGGCGCCAAATACCAGGTTCAAAAATCTCCATTGCTGCCTCCAGTCTCTCCTCTCCAAAAATCTTCAAAATTCCTCCTCAATGCGCGTGTTCTTTCTTGTGCGCGTGATCGATATTGTCAATCAATGATACTTAAAATAGTGTTTTTGGCGTGGTTATTAACTAAGTATAAATGGTGCTGGAATTCCCTCTTAACCATGTCATAAACGGTGTCGTACACGGTAAAAAAGCAAGGAAGAAATAATAATTTTGTCTTTTCCCGTTTTTCTGAGTTGTGAAATATACCTAGTGCTAACAATATGATGATAATGACGATGATGATTAATGTCCATTTGGATCGAATTGATCTATCCGACTTTAAGAGGGTAAGGGGTTACTTGCAATTCTTTAAAATTTTATGTATGTGCTCAAAAAACATTAAGAAAAAAATTTCCAAGATCACCATAGTTTTGTTGATATAAAAAGTTAGGAAGGTTGGTAGTGTGACAAATATTTTGAAATTGAGATCTAATCTCGGTATAGGCTAAACAATCTAAAAGAAAATGTTTTTCATATTCAACCTTCTTAGTTTCACAAAGGTGACACTCTTTCATCACATGGAATTTTAGGAATTGACCAACGCCTAGTTTCATTATGGAGTTCGTGAGAATTTGTTCTTCTCTTAGCTCCAAGGCTTATTTCTTTCTTTACACTTGTCAAAACAGAGAGATAATTTTGATCTTCTAGATTAGGATTGATTACATCCTTATAATACCTTCATTTTATTTTTTCCTTTAACTCTTTATCACACCACATTTTCTCCTTAAATTTTGATTTAATGATATTTTTATTAGTATCCTTATTCTGCAAAATGGTGTCTTCCATGATTCCCCAATAGCTTAGCCGAGATTGGGCATCTTTATTCCATCCTCGCTTGAGTCGAGGGTGGTTATGACTGGATTTTGAAGCAATTTTAGGAAGCCTCTTGTCCTCCATGTTGTTTAACTTGTTCTTATACATTAGGTATCTATTGATAGTCGTGCTCTCAATGGGGGAAAGGCTTGTCTCTAAGAGTAGGATGGGATATGACGTATTTCCTTTAATTTTGATATTATAGGTTATAAAAGTCTTTTGGATTTGCTCTATCTTTCTCCGGGATTCACGAAATATATTGCATCCCCAGACTTTGCATCCATAAAGAATAGCAGGCGTAATGTAATACCCTTGTTTCCCCCAATTTGTAAATATAACTATAACTGCCCAAGAGACTATGGTTGACTAGATATGTGTGAATGTTTGATTCGATGAACCTTTGTATAAAAGGTCAATGTATGTATTTTCTATTATTAATATAAAATGGATAAGTGTTGCATAACTGTTGAAAGGGGGGTTTCCAAGATAGACCATGGATGTTATGAGAGAGACAGTGAGGGGGACTAGAAATGGTTGAGATGACCCCCCACCAAACCAGTACCTTACTGTAATTAATGGATCTGACCCAGAAATGAATTACCACTCAAAGTGGTAGCTAGAAGAGTCCTCCTCAAGGGTTAATGATGAGATGGGGCAGAGTACCCATCTGCGAGACTTCCAAACCTGACCACGAGCTAGGGATTCAGACCCACGCAACCTTGCTGAGGAAGGAAAGAAAGAGGTAATTCGTGGGCAGAGGAAGGAAAGTGAAAAAACAGATCTGCAAAGAGAGAAGAGTTGAAAGAGCAATCTCGAGAAGAGAAAAAGAGTGATTACAACTCTCTGGTTCGAGAAAGAACTGAGAAATAAGCTCATTTTGGGTGCACGAAGTGGCTGGCATGGTTTTCGTTACAACCTGATAAACGAGGATGATGAGTGACTGTGGAAGTACTCGTGCAGACCTCCTTGCTTGGTATAAAGAAAACTTGTTTCCAAAGTGTTGTGGGAGGAGGAGAGTAACCTTCGTCCCTGACTGTCGTTGAGCAAGAAGAAAGAGTCTCTCTCAGAGCATCATGGTCTAGCTCGGAGGTGCCCAACGATAAATCTGTCAGGAGTTCTTGTGCCTATGGTTGGTTGGAAACATGCACCCCTTTCAATAGTCACTTCATGAAATCTAGTTTTCTGATAAGTATTTTCATACTCTATGTGTTGAAATGGAAATGGTGATTGAATACACATTTATATTTCTATGAATGATTTATGTATTGAATGAATAAGGTAGATGTATGTATTATCTCCCTGTGAACTCATGCTTTTGAATCGTCGTGTGTTTCCCTCCGCTTAGCAATTAAAGAGTTGTGGGACATGAGCCTACAAGAGGGTTGGGGTAGGATTTATAGAAATGTTTAAGTCTTGTTGACGTCTTGAATATACCCTCGTGGGAATTTCAAGTTCAAACCTTGTGGAAGGAGGGAGTCTCCTTCAGAATATTCACAGTATGACCGAGGGCTCATGCCCATTTCCTTAACCCATTTACGGCTAAAGGAATTAGCACATAGCCCACAAGAGTTTCCAAAGGACCCACGTGACCAAGGTCTGGGAATCCTACGCTGGGCCGGAAAGGAGTTAATCCTTCTGGATTTAGAACTCCAAGAGTTCATAGCTCTGGAGTGTTTCTACCCTACATTTTATAAACTGGTCGAAGGCAACTAATGGTTGTGGTTACCCACAAGGTTGAATGGCGCCTAGAGATTTCCTTATCCAGGATAAACAGACTTGCCCCACCATTAAACTTTGACCCATTTACCCATCACGAAGCAACGCAAACCACCAATATGAGAGTGTTTGGGATCCCCCTTAGCCGTTGGATCCACGTTGAGGTAACTTCAGCAAAGTCTCACTCCGTGAGAATGGGGATGATATAGCATCAAACTCCCTGAACGTCGAAATCACGAAGTGATGACAGCCATGGATCTGGGGAGTTTGTTAAGAACCCACCGTAACCGTTCGATCATCCAAAGGAGGGACTCGCGTATGGTAGTTCGACAAAGTCCTACTTCAGGATAGTGGAGAGATTGTAAAGCCAAAACTCATGAAGGCATGAGCTGCAAAGTAACGAGAACCGTAGATCTAGGGATCCTTCGGGATCTTCCCTGGTCATTGGATTTACGCCAAGGTCAGTCCAATGTTGACCACTATGGGAGCTGGGAGGGAGTCACACCACGAATCCCCCGAGCAATGAAGTTACGAAGTAATGGAGGTCGTATATCCAGGGGTTATGTGGACACACCGTGACCGTAAGATCAAATAACTTTGAAGGCGATCAGTCTGGGGTGACGTGGTATGCAGACATCACCTAGGGTGACGTGGACCCACGTTGGACGTGCCACATGTCACCTGGATCCTAATGTTTCACCGACCCTACATGCCCATTAAGACGTGACCTGTGTTACCCACTGTATGGGCCACGTGTCCTCCGGAAGTTCCATTTTTCTGTGAAGACAATGTCCTAAGGTCTGTTACCACTCAATTTTTCCTCTCTGGGTGTGCAAGGCATTCACTGAAGACAAATCGAAGGCAACTCAGAAGAGAAACCACTGTCACCTCATTTTTCCTTTCCATTCTTAAAGGTGATCCAAGACCACCATTAGGGACGCTTCCCTAAAAAATATTTAAGCTCTTCAAATCACATATGCCCAATAAAAACTATATGCTTAACCCTCTGCTTTTCATCAATGCATATTAGGACAACACCCCGTTCCAATGAGCTGGAAATGATTTCACTTCAATTTCCTCATATGAACCATATGAGGAATCCTTGTTAAATATATAGATTCCTGATCAAAATAGGCATATACAATAGCTCTCTTGATATTACAATTTCTAATGAATGAAGAGGCCCCCCTTCACCATGTGATATATGAATTTCCAAACATGAGAACATAGTTTTGGATACACAAAGGGAGCTAATTGTTGACATATAACATTGTAAGAGTATTGCTCCAGCAATGAGGCAAGCACTTGGGTGATTGAGGGTTTTTATATAGCTCAAAAGGTGGTTATGTATTCTCTTGGTCAACTGTTGTACATGTGCCCCGATCTGTTATATGCAGACCTATAAGAGGAATAACAAAATCCACAAATTTTCCAGCATATGGAAATCCCCTGTCTAATAGTTCTTTCATAGTTATGTTTGAAGGATGTTTTTTAAATAGTGAATTCGAATTGTTAAATACTCTTTAATTCCAATACAACCAGATGTAAAGCAACTGCTAGTGCATTTCTCAAAAAAATGCAAAGACCAATTTTTAGCAACGGAAACAGAGTTATCTCAAGCATACAACCAATATGAAGTTCTAGGCACAAGAGTGAGTGTTCTAATTTACAACATGATTATGAAACCTTCATGTGAGGACTAGAATAAGAGGTTGTCAAGATTATAAAAAATTCCATAGACACATTTTGTCAAATAGTTAAGTTGTTACCTTGCACTCCTCTGCTTATACACAAAAATTGTATGGTATTCTTGTTGTTGTAAGCATGAGATTTCAGGGTTGAATGAGTTCAAAATAAAGCTTGAAAGATTTGTTTCCCTACAAATATATGGACAATGCATAAACAGAGGACATGGACACTTACAAAACTCAAAAGCGAGTATCTTCATGGTGGACTACTCATTCCACAGTAGAAGTCGACCTCCTCTCTCTAATATACCAGCTAGCAATGAAGCATACCATACCATACGTGAATACAACATTTTTTGCAGATTTAGTGCACCCCTCAAGTGTAATACAATTTCTGGTGGGTAAACTCGGCCTCTCCACGAAAGATATGCACCCAACACACCCTAAATTCGCCCCCATTGCAGAGAAACGTCCTTCAATGAGAGTATGCTACCCACCACAAAATATTTGACCTCCTTTCAACCCAAACTTAGTCAAATTCATGAAACTATTCTACCACCAAGAGAAACCCAACTGCGAGAGAATAAACTCAGCTTTTATGAAGATCAATGAAGAAATATGGATGGGGACATTACATGTTTCCCAAAATTTTGTGAATGCACATTTTTAATGATTTGTGTTTTGTTGAGCGCAAGGTCTTTTAATTTTTTAAGTCTCGATGGGAACATTACATATTTCCCAAAAAATTGTGAATGCACATTGTTAATGGTTTTCTTTTTGTTGCGTGTGGAGTTTTTTTAATTTTTTTTTGTTTGAATAGTCGGCGCTAAATTGGGTGCCATTAGCACCAGATTTAGCATTGACTATTGATAGAAAATGTAATCAATTTGGGGCGCTAAATGGGGTGCAAATTGCACCTCGTTTAGTGAAAATTGTGGAAGATTGTGAAAAAAGGAATAAACAGTGTGTTTGGGAGGTAGCTCACCCACTTCGACAAGAATAAGATCCACTAGATGAGTGAGTAAATGATTGAAATTGGCCATAGGACAGTTATCAATGTTCTCTATAGTTGGAGAATCAAATTTTCCTTGAGAAGGAGGAGGAGAAAACTCATCTCTTCTTAGGGGGTTGTCATCAATACCCCACAAAAAAAACCTCCTCTTCTTATTTTGTCCAACTAGAAGGTTCACATTATATTGATCCCCTCCTATGGGGATATTCAAAGAAGTCGGTGCTTATACTAGTTCACTTTATGAGGAATCAAGAACTTCAAGTCTATGCCTTGTTGGAGATAACCCTGACATGAATCAAGGAGGAATACCTTGGTTCCTCCTAGAATGATAAGGAGACTGATAAACCACTTTGAAATGGTCTAAACTAAGTTGAAGATTGTAAATATTTGAAAATCAAAACGACACATTTTGATTTCTAAGTGTGACACCAATCAATAGACCAC
>SNQJ01S0012810.1:94733-111702 GCA_010110895.2 Picea sitchensis
ATTCCTTCAAATGCTAGCGGACAATGGTTAAATCCCAAGGTCCAATTAGTAAGGAGCTAAAAATGGTCCTTCCAATTTTCAACCTAGGTCGATGGTGAGGGCTTGAATAAAACTAGTGAATATATGGGAGATAGTTATAGTAACCCCACAAAGTTATCATCCAAGGTGAAATCCCATTTCAAAACAATTAGGGAAATTCTAGGAAGGGCTCTAATAGTATTTCTCTATCTATAATAGGTATCACACGTAGTACTTGTCACTTGTATCCACTCAATAAAAACCTAGAAGAGGTTTCTAAGGTTACCTATTCACAATTATAATTAGGTAGAATAGTTGTGGATTAGGCTTTCATGTTGGGTAGGGATACATGAAACTTCATCCTATGGGAAAAACTTTGGGTAGGACTGAGGGAATGGTGGTTGTCTTGGATATTTGATCAACATGATTTTGGGTGTGAGAATTGTTTTTGTTGACATAGAGCCCGACTATCCCACTCTTAACCAACTGGATTCATGAAGATATCCTTTAGAGATACCAATAATTTAGAGTTTTTTCTGTAAAATTCCTACTAAATTTAATTTAAATTTTTCTTCTTGTATTGTTGTTTTGTTCTCAATAAATTATTGACTAGTTTAAGGTAGTTACATAAACAATAAATGTGCCCATATGGCAACTAGGGTAGCACTCCATTTGTTTAATGGGCCAACAACCTAGAAATTCCAAAACAATGCCCAAGATAGCAAGGTTAGTGAGGGTGTGTCCTCCAATGCAATAACCAACTCATCAAATGATGGATATCATGGACATGTGTGTAATAGTGGCCCCTTGGTTGTCATAACAACCCCCTTAAAGAGATGGATGTCCTAAAAATGTGTGTCATTACTACCAATGCATGTGCAAGCAACCATCTCACCTCAAACCAAGGGAAAAAAGTGGGACAACCTAGGAAAATAAGCATAAAGGGTGAAACATCCCACTAAACCAATCTAAACAAAACCCCAAAATCATGTTCTAGAGCATGAAACATTATGCTAATACCATCAATCATCTCAAAACCATGGGGCACTCTAGAACTATGTGCAGGGTAGTTAGGCCTCCTCAATAAATATTCCAAGATGTAATGACCAAGGGAGCATTCCATGATATGAGTCAGCCAACCTCCTTGAAAGCTCAACCATATGCTAAAAATAGGGCCCCAAAGCTAAGGCACTCCTCATGAATATATCTCAACCATCAAATGTAAAACACACTTTCCAAGGCATGCACCTCAGGGATATGTGCCCTAGAGTGAGGGCACACTATCTCAAGGAGTATCAAGCAATGAGAAATAAAACTTAGGAAAAACACTTAGTTGATGGGTCTCCCTCTCCATGAATGTGCTAAGGGTAAAAAAAGAGTGAACCATATATATAAGACCCTCATCAAACCCAGTTCTCTATCAATATCCACATGTAATATGAAAGCCTCCAAATATGCAATGATTCCCCAAGAGCTGATGTTAAATGAAACAATAAGCATCAAATCCACAATCGATAACCATCAAGACACACATCCTTGAAACACAACCTTCTTGGGCATGGTCTTCAAACTAGAACAATTCCTCTTACAATATGAGGGGTAACATGTAGAATAGGTCAACCATATGTAATCCAATTGATTTAGGAGACCATTATTGCAAGATGAGGCTATAAGAGGGCATATTTAAGAGTTGTTATCAAAATTGCAAATGACAAAATGTCATGCTTCAAGCAATTAAAAACAAGACTTTGTGAAAAGAGGGATAAGTTAGCTCGTGTGGTAGATGAAAGAACTATATATATATATATAGTCAAAAGAAGCATTGTTACACGATAGATGGCCTTCATGCATTTGTCAATGGAAGACATCATTAATGCACGTATCTTGCAATGATTTGAATAAGAAACTTTGTTAACTTCATTATTTTTATATTGTTTGCATTTTAATGTTGGGCATAATTTTTTTATTATGTTTTATTAAGAACTAAACATAAAATAATTAAACAAAATAAAAGATTTTAATCACCTAGAATTAGGTGAAAATTTAATAAATTAAAGTTCAATTTTAGTTTCCTATTTCGTATCAAAACATCAATATTCAATCTCAATGATTTCACTAAGTCTTAAAACCCTCCCATATCGTCAATGCATTCGCCTAGTCTAACCATGTAAAATTTCATTGCGTACAATCACATTTTGAAGAAATTTCAACGTTGGCCCCATTCACTACTCACTGTGTCAGGTCGGTTGATGACATTGCAGATGAGCATGTTGGAAGAAATTCCATGACATTTCAAGAGCGTTCTGACCAATATTCTATAGATGGCAATGATGAATGATGAAAATGATTAGACCTCATAATGAAGGTTCATCCAAACGTGGCGGATGTCGAATATTATGTGGGAACGTCAGGCATCCTTGAATCTTGAAACCCTCACATAACATCAAGGCATGTATCTCATTTAACCATGTCAAATTTCAACTTAACCCCTAAACCCTAAGCCATTGGCCCTTAAATCCTTAATCCCTAATCCCTAAACCCTTAAGCCCTCAACCTTAGTTAATCACTAATCCCTTAACACAAAAATCCTAAATCCCTTAACCCCCAAGCCATCGACCCTTAAGCACTTAAACCCTAATCCCTAATCCGTTAATCCATAAATCCCTATGCCCTAATAACTTAAGCATCAATCCCCTAGCCCATAATACCTAAGCTATTAACCATTAAACTACCTAACCCATAAGCGCCAAATCCCTTATCTATTGACCCTTAATCCCTTAAACCATAAACCCTAATTCTTTAACCCTTAATTCATGTACCTGAAATCCCTAAATCACATAATCCTCAAAGCCCCTATCCACTTATCCCCCGACATCTCAACTAATTAACTATTTAGGCACATTCGGCGCTAAACCCCATTCAATGCTCAATGTGCGACATTGGTGGATGAAATTGGTGGTGGGCATGTTGGAATACATTCCATGACATTTAAAGAGAGTTTTGACAAGCATTTCGTAGATATGAACAACAGATGATGACAATGAGACTGCATGATGAACGTTGATGCAAACATGGATGATCTCAAAGATTATGTGGGGACATCAGGTATCCTTGAGTCTTGAAACCCTCGCATATCGTCATGGCATATGTCTAAATTGGAAGAGGTTCCATGAAATTTCAAGCGAGTTCCAACAAATCCCTAACTCCCCAAACCCCTGATCCATTGATCCTTAAATCCTTAAGCCCTAATCCCTAATTAACCCTTAATTCATCAACCTTACTTAATCACTAATCCTTTAACACAAAATCCCTAAATCCCCTAACCCCTAATTCATCAACCCTTAAAAAATTAACACTAATCCCTAATCCATTAATCCATAAACCCCTATTCCCTAAGCACTTAAACATTAATCCCCTAGCCCATAATCCCTAAGTCATTAACCATTAAACTACCTAACCCATAAGTGCCAAATCCCTTAGATCTTGACCCTTAATCCCTTAAACCCTAACCCCTAATCCATTAACCCTTAATCCATGTACCCCAAATCCCTAAATCCTATAATCCTCAAAGCCCCTATCCACTTAACCCCCAACACCTCAACTAATTAACTATTTAGGCTAATATGGCTACATCCAACGCTACTTCTAGTGCAATTTTTTGTGCTAACTAGGGCGCTAAATCAAACGCTAAAAGGGGCGTTATTTCTGGCGCTAAAGGGGCACTATTTATGGTGTTAAAGGGGGAGCTATTTATGACGCTAAATGGAGCGCAATTTTCGACACTAAATTTTGTGATCAACACAAAAAATGCCATAAATAACTCCATCCCAATAAATAGCGTCGGATTTTTCAAAATATTGAAGAAAAATACACTAAAACCAACTTTGAAAAAAAAAAAAAGGGAGCAAAAATGTGAGCAAATCATAGGGATTTGTTGTAGTGAAAAAAACAAAGAAGAAACAAAAGTTTTATCTGAGTTCTCTAATTCATTGTGTGGGATATAACCAACATTAATAAAATAAAGTACAAGATTTACAAACCATATAAAAACGTTGTGTCCAAAAAAACTCCAAACCCAAAATATAAAACTTTGGCTATAACATATAGAAACACATTCCTTCAAAAGGAAGTCATGTTCCTAAGCAGCGAAAGGGTAGAATACAAAAGACCATGTTATAATTTGTAATTTGGGTTGAACTTCAAACTGCACTAGGTGATGAACATTAAAATTAAAGTCAATAATTATAAATGATTGTTAAAAATCCAAATATTATAAAGGTTTATATGATAAATACACACTATTGTGTGAATAATCCAAAGACTATAAAGGTTTATATGAGAAATAAACACTATTTGATTCAAGGGCTTTGATCTCAAACTACATTGGGTGATAAACATCACAAGTGAAGTCAATAACTATGGATGATCATGAAAAATCTAAACATTACAAAGGTGATAAACATCACAAGTGAAGTCAATAACTATAGATGATCATGAAAAATCTAAACATTACAAAGGTGATAAACATCACAAGTGAAGTCAATAACTGTAGATGATCATGAAAAATCTAAACATTACAAAGGTTTAGATTAGAGCTTAATCCTAATAAATCCAAAAATTACAAAGGTAGGTTTAGTGGTTGATAAAACATTTTTTTATATAGTTAATTTAAATTTCATGATACCTTCGTTTATGACAACAACAACTTGGAGGAAGTGACTTCATTGAGAAAATGATTATTCACCACAAGCTCAACTGAAATTATAGCATTGAGAAAAGGATTATTGGGGGATGGAAAGCTTATTATGGGCTTGAAAACAATTGTAAATCGGTCGATCTTTGGAGTTGGGATAAGAAGAAACTCCTCTTTGAGACTCTTGTTACACATGTTATTCTTTATGGATGTGAATTCTGGGGTTGTAGTATCTCTCATGAATCATGGAGAAAGATAGAGCAAATACAAAATAATTTTATAACCTATAATCTCAAAATTAAAGGAAATACACCCTATCCCATCCTCCTCTTAGAAACAAGTATCTCCCCCATTGAGAGCACAACTATGACTAGATACCTAATGTATAATAACGATTTAAACAACATGGAAGACAAGAGGCTTCCTAAAATTTCCTCAAAATTGAGTCGTAACCACCATCAACTCAAGCGAGGATGGCATAAAGATGTTCGGTCTTGGCTAAACTATTGTGGAATCATGGAAGACACCATTTTGTAGAATAAAGATACTATTAAAAATATCATCAAATCACAATTTAAGGAGAAAATGTGGTGTGATAAAGAGTTAGAGGAAAAAATAAAATTAAGGTATTATAAGGATGTAATCGGCCCTAATCTAGAAGATCAAAATTATCTATTTGTTTTGACAAGTGTAAAGAAAAAAATAAGCATTGAAAAGATAAGAACAAATTCTCATGAGCTCCATAGTGAAACTGGGCATTGGTCAATTCCTAAAACACCATGGGATGAAAGAGTGTGTCACCTTTGTAACACTAAGAAGGTTGAAGATGAAAAGCACTTTTTCTTATATTGTCTAGCCTATACCCAGATTAGATCTCATTTTCAAAATATTTGTCACACTACCAACCTTCTTAACCTCTTAATTCAACAAAACTATGGTGATCTTGGAAAGCTTCTCTTAATGCGTTTCGAGCACAGAAACAAAATTCTAAAGAATTGCAAGTAATCACTTACCCTCTTAAGGTCTGATAGACCAATTCGGTCTTAGTGGATGTTAATCATTTGATCCATATTTTATGAGCAGAACGAAATGAATACAGACTATTAAAATATGCTTAACACATAATAACAGAGATACAATAAAATTGGTTTTCTATTCAATAAGGAAATAAGATGAAACTGTAAAATGCAGTGGAAAACAAGTTTGTTGGAATGGTGGTGGCTTATCTCTCAAAAGAGATGTGACGGGTGAACTCATTCGCAAAAAGATGATTAAAATGAGGCTCTGAAGGCTCTGAAGGCCTTTCTACAATAAACAGGAATGTCAAAAACCCTAGACATCCAAAAACCTAACCCTAAGAGATGAAGCGCCAAAAGTCATGTGGGCCTTGTTTGGGTAAGTTAGTACATCAACTTCTCGGGGTCGTAACTTTTGCATACAATCTTCATTTTAGGCGCATGATAGACCATTGGAAAGGTATTGTCAAGGAGATTCATTTGGGGGATAAATCAGAGCCTTTGGTTATCATTGAGAATCTCAATCCCAAAAAAACTTCATTTAAGCCCTCAAAATGGCCCCAGAAGTTAAAAACTACTAAAAATAGTAAATTGTCAAAATTGCCAAAAAATTGTTTTGAGTGAGTTGGAAAAGGTGGGTAGCCACCGATAACCACCTAGATCAATCCTCCCTCCTTAGGAATCAATGGTCTCCATTGCGTTGATTTCCCCTATCAGATGAGGAAATTTCTGTTGAATTTGGCCCGAGGTGAGCCGCTTGCCTTAGTGCAGTAGTTTCCCTGCTTTGACGACTCGATAAAGATGGATCATTTGTTGTCGAGTGTCCTTGATATTTGTGTCCACAATATGATCACTCGATACATGTTTCATGCAGTCACCATTGAGCTATGTTGGTGTCAACTTCTTTGTTATCTCTGAGGTGTCCAATAATGATGGGAAATATGGCCAAATGAGAGCCACGTTGAAGACTGGGTGCAGGCCAAGGAAAGGGGGAATGTTGAGCTCAAAAGAATTGTCACCCACATCCTTAGCGCCCAACATTTGGTAGGTGGTGGAGAAGTCAGGGTTTGTCTCGTAGAGGCGGGGCCATCCGTAGGTCTCGTGGCCGCAAGAGTCTAGCATCGTGGTGAGTTTCGCGACTGGAGGTCGGCTGAGGCAATCAACAACTCAATTGGTACTTCTTGTTTTATACTTGATGTTGAGGTGGAACTGTTGTAAGTATGTGGACCACTTCTGATGGAGGTCATTCTGAAATTTTCCTTGGGTCTGCATGAACTATAGCGGCTTGTGATTAGTGTGGATTACTGTATCCTTCCCAAGAATGTAATGTCTCCACTGGCAGCAGGCTTGCACAATGGAGTACATTTATTTGTCGTAAGTAAGGTACTTACGGACAACATCTGATAGTGTCTCACTATGATATGCCATGGGGTGGCCATGTTGAGTGAGAACGACGCCCACAACATAGTTTGAAGCATTTGTCTCGATCTCAAAGGGATGTTGCAGGTCCAATAATGAAAGTAATGGGGATGAGCACAAACGCTTCTTCAATTCATCGAAGGCTTGTTGTTGGGATAGGCCCTACACAATTTTTTCCTTACCGCCACCCCTGGTTACTTGGTTGAGGGCCCATGCAATATGAGAGAATCCCAACACGAACATTCGATAGAAATTGGCGAGGCCCAAGAAGCTCTAAAGTTCAGTGAGTGTGGTTGGGGCTAGCTAGTCACGGATGACTTGGATCTTGGCTAGATCCACATGCACACCATGTCTAACAACAATGTAGCCTAAGTAATGAACCTTGTCCATGTCGAAGGAGTATTTTTCCAAGTTTGCATATAGTTTGTGTTGTCGCAGGGTGTGTAGAACCTGTTGAATATGCTGCAAGTGTTCCAACCAAGTCTTGATGTATATGAGGATGTCATTCAGATACACCACTACAAAAGTATTGGTGAAAGGTCGTAGGATATCGTCCATCATCCTCATAAACATTGTTGGAGCATTTTTTAAACCAAAGGGCATGACCAACCATTCAAAAATACCTTCTTTTGACTTGAAGGGAGTCTTCCATACATATGTCTGTTCTATTGGGACCTCTTGGTAGCCGAACTTCATATCAATCTTACTGAAGTATTTGTCCCCCATGAGTTGATCAAGGAGGTCATCGATTCAAGGAATCGGGTACCAGTTTCGGACTATGATTTTATTCAGGGCCCGGTAATGAATGCAAAGTCATCAGGTCACATCTTTCTTCTACACCAGCATGATTGGGCTCCCATAAGGTGATGAGCTGGGACATATGTGACCCTTGTGGAGAAGTTCTTGATCTGCCTCTTGATGTCCTCGTTTTCTAATAGAGAGTGGCGGTAGATTGGCCCATTGGGTAGCTATGCGCCTGGGTTCAGATCGATGGGATGATTGACCAGGAAATTTAGAGGTACCCTGGTAGGAGAGGAGAAGATATATTAGTATTCTTCCACGACCTTATCCGCTTTCTTATGTTGTGTGGAGAGATCGGTCACAGAGGCCCTGGATGTGGCTGCGATATTTCACTCACTCTGAGAGAGAATCACGAAGAAGACAAATTTCCCAATCTGAGAGATGACCTTCCTACATTGGTTGGCAGAGATCAAGGAAATATCACTAGGAAGGACTGCCTCGGGTATCCTTTACAATTTCCTATTCAAAATAATAATAACACTACAAGGCCTAGACTCATATACAACATGACGTTTCCATAAATAAGGTTGGTTCAAAAGAACATTGCAAACTTGGAGAGGAGAAACATTACACAATACCTCGTCTTTGAAGGGCATGATGTCGTACGATAGTCGACACTATTGGCTAACACAGAGATCACTTCCTTGGTGGAGCCATCCAATGGTGTAGGGTTGTGGGTGCAACGTTGTTAGCAGGGCCAGCCGCTTGACGACCTATACTAAGATGAGGTTATTATGGCTACCACTATCAACGATGAAGTGCAAAAAGGTGTCTTTTACCCACATCTGTGAATGGAAGAGTTGCTCACCTTCTTATGGCTTGTCTGGTTCACTGGGTTGGAGCTTGGTGGTAGCAACGGTGACATTGGGTTCCGCGTCAATGATATGTCTTCCCCTTTCTAATTCTGAATTAGAGTCAGAACCCACATCTGATTCAGAGGCTTTCACTTCATCCACCAGTGACTGCTTTGAGCATCAGTCAACAATGTTATGCCAAGGGCTCTTATGGAAGTCACACCACTTACCAGTATCTTTCTTTGTCTTTCTGGTGTCCTTCTTTGCTTGAGGCTTGCATTGGTTGTCCTGATACTATCCATATTTGCTTTGTCCTTTGTTCTGTGTGTTGAGGCCGCCCCTTCCTAGCTTTTTTTGTGAGGGGTTCCCAGGCCCAAATTGTCGCGTCTTTTGTTTGAGCTTTTGCTCGATTTTGACGACATATCAGTAGGCCGCACCCAAGGAAGAGATGTCCAGAAATTCCATTTTGGTCTGGATGTATCTATGCAGAGCACCGTGATACTTGAGCACCAGATGTCGCTCTGAATTTTTGATACCCATCTTGGTGCGCAAGGTATGGAAGATATTTGTGAACTATGGCACTGCTTGGTCTCTTTCTTGCCGCAATGTGGTCCATTTGGTATACAAGTTGTTAGAACTTCCGACAAGGTATTATTGTTCCTTAATAGCATCCCTGAAGGATTCTCAGGTGGTCGCGACTTTAAATAATGAGGGTTCCTATGTTTTATTTTTCTCACAGAAAGTTTCCCACCAATCTTTGACATGGGGAACGGATTTGAGGAGTGAAAAAGCAATATTTTCTCTATTCGAAAAGTTATGGACAGAAAAATCCCTTCTAGTAGATTCAACCACTTGTCTACAACATCTGCGTCTATCTTAATTTCAAATATAGGAATATCGAAGTTGATTTGTACCTTGAAGGGGGCGGCGCCTCCGCTCGAGGAAGATGCGTCGCATGCTGGTAGTCATCGAAGGATTTGTGCGAAACTATCCATCATCTTGTTCCTCTGTTGCGTGATGGCTTCTTCAAGCAACATTTTGAAAGGATCTCCTATCTCGTCATATTTCTTTTCTCCTGCCATGAGAGGTCACTTGGGCGTGCGAGAGCTTTTGTCCTCAAGAGAAACAAGCTCGAGACCCAATTCTTTGTACCTTGACCTCGTTGGGGACATGCATTAAGACAACAAGGAGCAGACCGCTCTGATACCACTGATCCAAATTTTATGAGCAAAACGAAATGAATACAGTTTATTAAAATATGCTTAACATAGAATAACAGAGATATAGTAAAACTGGTTTTCTATTCAATAAGGAAACAAGCTGAAATTGTAAAATGCAACAAAAAACAAGCTTGTTGGAATGGTGGCGGCTTATCTCTGAGAAGAGACATGATGATTGCGCTCATTCGCAAGAAGATGATTACCATGAGGCTCTGAAGGCCTTTTTACAATAAACAAGAATGTCAAAATCCCTAGACATCCAAAAACCTAAACCTAGGAGATGAAGCGCCAAAAGTCATGTGGGCCCCGTTTAGGTAAGTTAGTACATCAACTTTTCGGGGTCGTAACTTTTGCATACGATCTTTGTTTTAGGCGCACGATAGCCAGTTGGAAAGGTATTTTCGAGGAGATTCATTTTGGTGGCTCAATCATAACCTTTAGCTATGATTGAGAAGCTCAATCCCGAAAAACCTTCATTTAAACTGTCAAAATGGCCCCGAAAGTTTAAAACCGCTAAACTTCATTTAAAATTTAAAATAATTAGATAAATAAATAAATAAGCATATATATGATCGTGAGATTTTAACATTTTTTTTCTTATTATGCCTTGCAGTTCTTTTTCATTGCTTCCCTATAATGATTTCCAGCTTAAAAAAGGAAAGTAAGCATAACTGGCTACCAATAACTAGTATTAAAAGTAGCACGGAGTTATGTACACATTGTTAAATTTAAATTACTTTTAAATTCAGTGGTGTATACAATATAGTGTAGTGAAAAATCACAACTAACTTTTTTAGACTACTTTTTCATAAAAAATAATTAATTCATAAATTAATCACTATTTTTTGGTTTAGTTTCGGAATATTTTTATAATAATAATTAATTTATAAATCAATTACGTTAATAAACAATGTAATTCTTTTAAAAATAATTAATTCATAAATCAATCACTTTAGTAAACAATGTAATGCTTTTAAAAATAATTAATTCATAAATGATTCAGTTTAGTAAACAATGCACTGTTGTGAAAAATCAGTGATAATTTTATTTTACTATTTTTTATAAAATAATTAATTTATAATAAGAATTTAATTGAAGCCTCATTATAATGGAAATGATTAATTTATGAATATCAATTTCATTGAAATGTAATCAATTTTTATAAAGTCTAATATTATAAATGAGTTTTTATATACTTTGTATCATTATCTTTGAATAGGTGTATATTTAGCATATTATTAATAGTTTTTTGTTATAAAATAATGTGAGAAGAAATTGAGGAGATGGATAATCAATCTTTAGTTTGGATAATATTTTGTCTATCTTTTTATCATTTTCTAGAACATTCACCATGTTCGAGTTAGAAGCATATGACTTGTCTAGTGGTTGTTATAATTTTTCTCTCTTTTTTTTAGTTGTTTTCTACCTACACTTTCTATGTCTGATTAAGAATAAAAATTCCTATCATGTAGCTTTCATAATGTCCAACCATTCTTCTTACCATTTCCAACACAATTAGCATCCCATCTTCTTTATACTCATTGTTTTATTTTATGTGGAAATTTAATGTTGTTACGCTAAGATGTGTTTGAACTAAGTTAATATACATAAAAAGGAGAAAAATTTAAATATGCATATATACCAATATACAAATGGAAAAATCACCAAAGTGGTTCTAAAGAACCTTCTTAGAAATGTGTTCATATTCAATCTGCCATTAGAATGCCAAAATACCAACTATTCTAAAGACAAAATCCAATTCTGAAAAACAATAATGTAATAATACAAAATGAAATCAATCTATGCATTGGTCCATGTTGTAAAAGGGGACATTCAATTCTTTCATTTCACTAGAGGTGTATAAAATGGAAGTCCATGTTGTATTGCATTTCATAACTGAGAAGAAGAGAGCAAGGCATAGTCCTCATCTTTTGGTTGGGTTTTCACATATTGGGTTTCTTAGGGTACATCTTGTCTTCATTGTGGATAGTGTATTATTTTCTCTACCTTATGTCATTTCAATATTAGTTTATTTTAATCTTTCACGTGCTAAGATAGTAATATTAAATATTAATATTAAGTTAAATACATCATAACAAGAGTTTGTGTAAACTTGTAAGTTATGTAGTGATGAAGTGTTTCAGTCGAGTATCCACAACAATTTACAGACCAAGTTGGAATGTCATGTCATACTTATTAATATGTAACATTCTAACCTAATGTAATGACCATTACGACTTTAACTAAACATATTGTCACTTCTTGGGGAATTTGAACCCTAATGGGGAGAATATCACCCTCCACCAACTAGTCAAACTCCCTATGAATAGCACTTATTAATAATATTTGTAATACATTTTTTTTTTATTGACATTTATTTAGTATTTAATTAGGATTCAATATTATGTTGAGAAGATAAGTTATTTTTTCTTTTAATAAAAATGTTTCTATAAACATATTTTGAAATGTTTTTTTTTTTTTGGTATTAAAAGAAGCATTTTATTGACCATTTCAAGGATTATTTCCAGGGTCTCTATAATATTCATATTAGAAAAAAATGAAAATTTAAAAAAAATGTGGATTAAAAATAGGGTATAGTTGTTACATTCATTTATTTTGAGGGGTGCTTATTTCTTTACCAGTCTAACTCAAAGTCTTACATAATTAGATAATGAAAAATAAATCATATTTTCCATTTTATTTTTTTATTTAACTTATTATTAATCAATCAAATCCAATTACAAATAAGTTAATTAAATAATTATAATTTAATTAAAATAATTAATAAAATCAATAACTATAAATTTATTTATTTATTAATTTTGTTTTAATTTAATTTATTTATTTTCTATTAATCAATTTAATCAAATTTCCATTACGTTTTAAACACCTTGTGCATCATAAATCATTGAACTAAGTATCTGTGTATCCTTATTTCTCCCTTGTAGTTTTATAACTTTTCGCCTAAAAATTAGAATACTCCAAACTTGCCAAGTACGTTAAGCATGGAAACCCTTTGCATTGATAACATCATGTATTAAGTTTTGATCAAATAAAATATATGTAAAACGCCTCGACAAAATCAATGATACTTAAAACGGTGTTTTTGGCGTGGTTATTAGCTAAGTATAAATGATGCAGGAATTTCCTCTTAACCATGTCATAAACAGTGTCGTACACGGAAAAAAAAAGCAAGGAAGAAATAATAATTTTGTATTTTCCCCTCTTTCTGAGTTTCTTAATGTGTTGTGTGAAATATATTTAGTGCTAATAATATGATGATAATGACGATGATAATTAATGTCTATTGAGATCAAATTGATCTATCAGACCTTAAGAGGGTAAGGAATTACTTGCAATTTTTTAGAATTTTATGTATGTGCTCGAAAAACATTAAGAGAAGTTTTCCAAGATCACCATAGTTTTGTTGATATAAAAAGTTAGGAAGGTTGATAGTGTGACAAATATTTTGAAATTGAGATCTAATCTTGGTATAGGCTAGACAATCTAAAAGAAAATGTTTTTCATCTTCAACCTTCTTAGTGTCACAAAGGTGACACTCTTTCATCCCATGGCGTTTTAGGAAATTGACCAATGCCCAGTTTCACTATGGAGCTCGTGAGAATTTGTTCTTCTCTTAGCTGCAAGGCTTATTTCTTTCTTTACACTTGTCAAAACAGAGAGATCATTCTGATCTTCTAGATTATGATTGATTACATCCTTATAATACCTTAATTTTATTTTTTCCTCTAACTCTTTATCGCACCACATTTTCTCCTTAAATTTTGATTTAATGATATTTTTATTAGTATCCTTATTCTACAAAATGGTGTCTTCCATGATTCCCCAATAGCTTAGCCAAGATTGGGCATCTTTATGCCATCCTCGCTTGAGTCGAGGTTGGTTACCACTAGATTTTGAAGCAATTTTAGGAAGTTTCTTGTCTTCCATGTTGTTTAACTTGTTCTTATACATTAGGTATCTAGTCATAGTCGTGCTCTCAATGGGGGAAAGGATTGTCTCTAAGAGTAGGATGGGATATGACGTATTTCCTTTAATTTTGATATTATAGGTTATAAAATTCTTTTGGATTTGCTCTATCTTTCTCTAGGATTCACGAGAGATATTGCATCACCAGACTTCACATCCATATAGAATAGCAGACGTAATGTAATACCCTTGTTTCCCCCAGTTTGTAAATATAACTATAACTGGCCAAGAGACTATGGTGGACTAGATATGTGTGAATGTTTGATTTGATTAACCTTTGTATAAAAGGTCAATGTATGTATTTTCTGCTATTAATAGAAAATGGATAAGTGTTGCATAATTGTTGAAAGGGGGGTTTGTCAAGATAGACCATGGATGTTATAAGAGAGATGGTGAGGGGAACCATAACTGGTTGAGATGACCCGCCACCAAACCAATACCTTACTGGAATTAATGAATCAGACCCAGAACAGTTCTCTGACCCAGAAATGTATTACCAGTCAGAGTGGTAGCTGGAAGAGTCCTCCTCAAGGGTTAATGAGGAGATGGGGCAGACTACCCATCTGCGAGAATTCCAGACCTGACCACGAGCTAGGGATTCGGACCCATGCAGCCTTGTTGAGGAAGGAAATAAAGAGGTAGTTCATGGGCAGAGGCAGGAGAGCAAAAAATCATATCTGCGAAGAGAGAAGAATCAAAAGAGCAATCTCGAGAAGAGAAAAAGAGCAGTTACAACTCTCTAGTTCGAGAAAGAACTGAAAAATAAGCTCGTTATGGGCGCATGAAGTGGTTGTCATGGTTTTTATTACAAGATGATAAACGAGGTTGACGAGTGACTGTGGAAGTACTCATGCAGACCTCCTTGCTTGGTATAGAGAAAACTCATTGCCAAGGTCCTGTGGGAGGAGGAGAGTAACCTTCGTCCCTCACTATCGCTGAGAAAGAAGAAAGAGTCTCCCTCATAGCATCATGGTCTTGCTCGGGGGTAGCCAACGGTAAATCCGTCAGGAGTGGTTGTGTCTATGGTTGGGTGGAAGCATGCACACCTTTCAGCAGTCGCTTCACGAACTCTGGTTTTATGATAAGTATTTTCATACTCTGTGTGTTGAAATGGAAATGGTGATTGAATACATATATTTATCTGTTTATGAATGATTTTCGTATTGAATGAATAAGTTATATGTATGTATTATCTCCCTGTGAACTCATGCTTTTGAATGGTCTTTTGTTTTCCTCTACTTAGCAGTTAAAGAATCGTGGGACGTAAGCCTACAAGAGAGTTGGGGTAGGATTTATAGAAATGTTTAAGTCTTGTCGACCTCTTGAATCTACCCTCGTGAGAATTTCAAGTTCAAACCCTATGGAAGGAGGGTGCCTCCTTTAGACTCTTCATAGTATGACCGAGGGCTCATGCCCATGTCCTTAACCCATTTATGGCTAAAGGAATTAGCGCGTAGCACACACAAGTTTCCAAAGGACCCATGTGACCAAGGTCTGGGAATCCTACGTTGGGCCCAAAAGGAGTTAAGCCTCTGGCTTCAGAACTCCAGGAGTTCGGAGCTCCGGAGTGTTTCTACCCTACTGTTTATAAACTAGTCGAAGGCAACTGATGGTTGTGGTTACCCACAAGGTTGATTGGCACCTGGAGGTTTCCTTATCCGGTACATACATACTTGCCCCACTGTTAAACATTGACCCATTTACCCATCGTGAAGCAACGCGAACCACCGATCTGAGAGTATTTGGGAGCCCCCTTGGTTGTTGGATCCACACCGAGGTAACTTCGGCAAAGTCGCACTCCATGAGAACGGGGATGATATAGCATCAAACTCATCAAACGATGAAGTCAAGAAGTGATAAGATCCATGGATCTAGGGAGTTCGTTAAGAACCCCTCTTAACCATTTGATCATCCAAAGAAGGGACCCACGTACGACACTTCGGCAAAGTCCTACTTTTGGAGAGTGGACCGGCCATAAAGTCGAAACCCACGAAGGCTGGAGCTGCGAAGTAACGAGAAACGTAGATCTAGGGATCCTTTGGGATCTTCCCTGGTCATTGGATTTATGCCAAGGTCAGTCCAGTGTTGAACACTCCGGGATCAAGGAGGGAGTCACACCACGAATCCCCCGAGCGACGAAGTTACAAAGTAACAGAGGCCTTAGATCTAGGGGCTACGTGGACACACTGTGACCGTAAGACTGAAGGAATTCAAAGGCAATCAGTCCAGGGTGACGTGGTATGCAGACGTCACCCAGGGTGACGTGGGCCCATGTTTGGCGTGCCACATGTCACTTGGATCTGGACATTTCACCAGCCCTATGTGCCCATTAAGATGTGACATGAGTCACCCACTGTAGGGGCCATGTTTCCTCTCTACCTCGCCATGTGTTATCTCTGACAATTACCTGTTTGGTCCATGTGGCAGTAGGAGTATTTGGGACCCACCGGTATTCGTCGTCGCATCTAATATGTAACCCTGTGCGAGAGTGGACTCCTTGGATGTTCGGGACTTAGGGAGTCTAGGGGTTTGGGATACAGTGTCGAGGGTGAGTCGAAAGGGATGAACGTCGAAGCCACATGGAAATATTCTGGATCCTTCGGGAATTTGGGACTCAGGAGGACATGCGTGCAGAAAAGAAAAGGGATGTTCAATGTCGAAGCATCCACTACTACATATGGGCGGATTATTCCACAAAAATTTTCCACGCTTCCACTAGTTTCATATTTTTTTTAAACAGGGCAAGATTTTCGTCACTATTGCCACGAAAGTTCGTCACAATATTGACGAAAATCTTAATTTAACCTAGTCATGATTTTCGTCGCTATAGCGACAAACTTTCATGGCAATAGCGACGAAAATTTTGTCTATCTCATTGGTCGGTGTTAACAGCTAGTTGACTATTTTATCTATATATACGTGACTTTAAGAGACTTTGTGACACAATTGCTATAGTTGCGACACTGTTCTTGGCTTTTGTTTGAGCTGTTTATTTTTTCCGTCACCCACCGGTTGAAC
>SNQJ01S0012810.1:111712-127698 GCA_010110895.2 Picea sitchensis
TATTACAATGTAATAGTAATGCCATATTACAATGTAATATGGCATTACCATATTACATTGTAATATGGCATACAATATGGTATACCATATTTCATGTAATTTTTTTTTTTAAACCTAAAGTCATCGTCGCAATATCGACGCAATTTTTTCGGAAAAATTTTACTATTTAACCACCACCGTCGCTATAGCGACGAAACTTCATCCCAATTTGCCACGAATATTCGTCGCATATACAGCATGTGCGTCGTAAATTTGGTTTTGAGATATTGCACTCGTCGATATTACCACGGATTTTCGTCGCAAGTTGTGACGGTCTTTCGTCGCACATTCAGCAGTTGCGTCATAAGTTATTGGCTTGGCATAACTTTTTGTCTCAATTGCAACGAAGTTTCATCATAATTGCCACTTTTCTTCGTTGTTATTGCGACGATAGTTCGTCATAATTGCGACGATGCACAGGGTTAACCGATATTGAAGGTGGTGACACGTGGAGAGATAATTTCGTCGATGTTTCCACGCACACCTGGATCATGGATATAGCGACGAAATTATTCCGACGAAAAAAATTCTCAGCTTTCGTGGAAATTGCGACGGATAAGTGTGGCAATATCAACGAAAAACCGTCGCAAATTTGGTCATATGTACTAGTGATCGAACATCGAATTCTCCTCTAGTTGTTTGTTATATGAGGATTAAGTCTCATTGTTGGTTTGGACGGTGGATGGACCTTCCCTACGGGAGGTAGGAACATGGAAATGGTATGAACGATATGGATCCACATGGGCGCCACATGGCCCTCAACCAATGAACGCCCGAAGGACTTTGAGAATCCATAACTTTTAAACCATAGGTCGGATTAGGGTCGGGTAACAGTCGTTAGGAAGCTACAGGTGAGTAGAAGAGGATGAATCATCTCAAAGAGATGGTTCAAGATGATTTGAGTAATAAAAATTTTAATGCCCCATCCCTAGAAAGGGTACTTAGAGATCATGTGTGTTACAAATTGGTATCATAGCATGGTTACAGCACTTGGTCTGCTTGGGTTCATGAATGAGTCGCTTAAAAATATTATTTAAAGAGAATTTTGTTTAAATAAATTCTAGGGGTGACACCTTATCTTACCCCTTTCCTAAAAGGCTTAGTTAAACCTCTAAAGAAGAAAGGAATGAAATTTTATATTGTTATGTGTGTTTGGAAAATATGAATTGTGTGTTGTTCATGAACTAATAGACCATTAACTAACATAAAAAAAATTATCAACACTCAAGCAGTCAATAGACCACGGGAAATCCACAACATAAAGGATGGTGACACACCATGAATTGGGGGAAATCTCCCATAATAGAGAGGAAGAAGCTGATGAGTGAAGGGCAGTGGAAACCCCTTCGGATCTGGTTGAAACTGTAAGAAGCCTCATGGAATAATTACAGAGTTGTAAGGCTGACAATGAAAGGTTGATAAAAGAGCAGGAAAAACAAATTGAAATTAATGCAGTCCTGCTACAAAGCTTATCAGATATACAAATGCAGTTGCAGCATGGACCATTGACCAGTCATGTGGACAGACATCATACAAAGAAAACCTAGATTCCACCTAAGATACGAAAGGATGGTCTTGAAAGTGGCCACACAAGGAGGAGAACATCAAAGAAGTTCCAACATGGAGCCAAGAGACACTCATTGGAAGAATCCTTGATGAGGAAACTGACAACTCCAAGGAATCCTCTAGTAGAAAAACTAGCTTGCATTCTCAAAGGAAAAGAAAGAAGAGGAAACATTCCAAGAGTCATGACCCTGAAGAGTTCAAGAAGGCCAAACCACCCACCTTCAATGGAGAAATGAAGAAGGGGGAAGAAGCAAAAGTTTGGCTACTTAGCTTGAAGAAGTACTTCAGAGTCCATGACTACTCTGAAAATTTAAAGGTTCGAATAGTTATATTTAACTTGAATGGAAAGGTATCCATTTGGTGGAAGGACCTTAGGAATGTGAAAGGAATCCATGAGAATGACTTGTCATGGAAACAATTTGAGAAATACTTCAAAAAGAAGTATCTGTCAGAGAAATACTTTGATGAGAAGACCAAGGAGTTCTATGAACTGAAGTTGGGACAGCTCACCATAGATGAATATATCAATAAATTCCTTGAGTTGATAAGGTATGTACCCTGCATAAAGGATGAAAAGATAAAAATGCAACGATTTATTAGTGGAATACCTCAATCCTTTCGAGACAGGATTGAATTTGATGAGCCAGAGACCTTAGAAGACACTAGTTCAAGAACAAAACAGAACCTCATGAGGATTGGAAGAAGAAGAGTAGTTCGGGATTCAAGAAAAAGGGGTTTAAACCCTCAAGATTCAAGAGCTATAGGAAATTTTATAGGATGAGACTTCCTACTAAAAGTGTATACCAGAAAAATTTCCCCTCTCATAGTGGAAAGAAACCCTTTAGAGCAGCCCCATGTAAGACTGATAACACAAAGAGAGAACCCTTGAAATGTTGGGGTTGTGGAGAAGAACATCTGTTGAGGGACTACCCATATAGGAAATAGAACAATAGGAGGGTCTAAAACATCCAATAGGCTATCACATTCAATGATTTGGATAGGAGCATATCACATATTTATGCAACCTTGGATAATAAACAAGCCAACCACCAAGCTTCAGTGGTGGAGATGGAAGGTATGATTGTCAACCATCTAGTTTCCATTTTAATTGAACCTGGTTCTAATTTGAGTTATGTTTCCCCTCAAACTGTTGAGAAATGTAAATTGCAACAAGTTCATGGTTGGTACAACTAGCCACTATAACCAAAAGAAAAGTAACAGAGGTCATACCAGCATGCCAATTTATTATGAGTGTATTGCCCACCCAAATGAACCTAAACATACTTCCTTTAGGATCTTATGACCTGTTGATTGGCATGGATTGGTTGGATTCCCATAAAACCAAGTTGGATTGTTACAATAAAACTTTGAAATGTGAAAATGAAGAAGGGAGAAAGGTAACCCTACAAGGGATTCAAAATCATGTCTCAGTGAGACAAATATCAACACTTCAAGTGAAGAAGTATTGCAGAAAAGGATGTCCTTTGTATGCAATATAGGTGTTCGACTCTATTGAGGATGACAAACCAAGCCTAGAGGACCATCCCATACTAAGAGAGGATAAATATGTGTTCCCATAAGAGGTACCAGGTCTACCTCTAAGAAGAGACATTGACGTTTCAATAGAACTTACACCAGGAGCGGTGTCAGTGTCTAGAACACCCTATAGAATGAGTACACTAGAGCTAGTTGAGCTCAAACCACAACCAAAGAAAATGATGGACAAAGGATACATTTGGCCTAGTGTGTCTCCATGGGGAGCACTAGCCTTGTTTGTGAAAAAGAAGGATGGCACACGTAGGTTGTGCATAGACTATAGGCAACCCAATAAGACAAACATAAAGAATAAGTATCCTTTGTCAAGGATTGATGACTTGTTTGACCAATTAACGGGTGCTATTGTTTTCTCCAAGATCGACTTGAGGTCCAGATACCATCAGGTACGAATTAAGGATGAAGACATCCACAAAACAGCCTTTAGGAAAGGATATGGTCACTATGAATTTTTGGTGGTGCCATTCAGGCTAACCAATGCACCAACCATTTTTATGTGCTTAATAAATAATGTACTCTGTAAATTATTAGACAGATTTGCATTGGTTTTCATTGATGATATCCTAATATATTCTAAGAATAGGGAAGAGCATGAAGATCATATCGAGTTAGTATTTCAAGTACTAAGAGAACATCAACTCTATGCTAAGTTTAGTAAGTGTGAATTTTTCTAGAAACAAGTCGATTACTTAGGCCATGTTATTTCTGAAGAAGGGGTGGTAGTTAATCATGAAAAGATCAAATCCATTATGGATTGGCCTACCCCAAAGGATGTATCTAATATCATATCCTTTATGGGCCTAGCAGGATATTGTAGGAGGTTCATAAAAGGATTTTCCAATATTGATTTCCCAATCACTTCCCTTAAAAAAAAGGAGTTAAATTCGTTTGGACATCAAAATGTGAAGAGAGATTCCAAGAGTTGAAATACCTTCTAACCAATGCACATGTATTGAAGATTGCAGGCCCAAACTAGGACTTCCTTGTGTGTACATATTCCTACAAGGAAGGACTCGGAGGAGTCCTTATGCAAGAAGAAAAATCTAATTTTCTACGAAATCATAATATTGAATGAGCATGAGATCAACTATGTGACCCATGATCTAGAATTGGCAGCCATAATGCATGCTTTAAAAATGTGGAGGAATTACCTCCTGGGTAGAATATTTGTGCTTATGACAGACCATTGTGGGTTGAGGTACTTGTTTGATCAACCAAAACTTAATGCTAGACAAGGTAGATGGATGGCTCTCCTTAGTGTGTTTGATTTCGAAATCAAACATATCAAAGGAAAATAAAATAGGGTGGTTGATGCCCTTAGTAGAAGTATGAAAGTGATTCACTTGGCAGCGGTAAGCACATGTGAAACAGATGTCAGTGAGAGAGTCAAGAGTTCACAAGAAACCGATGCATTCTTCGAGACTGTAAAATCGTACTTAGAACAAGAGCCCACAGGGTTGAAGAACGAAGGTTATCAAATGTTGAATGATGGCCTACTAAATTACAAAGATAGTGGTATATCCTGAATTGTGACAATGTGAAGAGGTTCATGATGGATGAACTACACAAAAGACCATATAATGTTCATCGTGGTTATCATAAAATTATTATGAACACTAGGAAATTGTTCTATTGGCTAGGACTGAAGAAGTACATAGTTGATTACTTGGCTAAATGTCTAGAATGTCAGTAGGTTAAGGAAGAACATCGACATCCAACAAATTTGTTTCATCCCCTACCAATTCTAGAATGGAAATGGGAAACCATCTCCATGGATTTCATCATCGGATTACCATAATCAACCAAGTTGAATGATTCCATCATGGTAGTGGGGGAGAAATTAAGCAAGCTTGCTCACTTCGTTCATGTCAAGTCAACTTGCAAGGCAATAGATATTTCCAGTATCTTCATGAGAGAAATATTTTGGTTGCATTACATACCTAAGAAGATCATATCTGACAGAGATAAAAATTTACTTCGAGCTTTTGGAAATCTTTAATGGTTGGTTTTGAGACTAAGTTGTTGTTTAGAACAACCTATCGCCCTCAAACTAATGGACAAACAGAGAGGGTAAACCAAGTATTAGAGGACATGTTAAGGATGCATGTACTGCATCAGCCTAAGAAGTGGGAAGACTACCTACCACTGGTAGAGTTTTCCTACAACAATGGTTATCAAGAGTCACTGACGATGAGCCCTTTTAAATCCCTCTATGGTAGACAGTGCAAGATTCCAATCAACTGGAATAATTTTAGTAGATAGAATTACAATCGGGCCAAACATGTTGAAAGAAATGGAACAAAAAGTAATTCAGATAAAACAGAATCTAAAAATAGCTCGGGTGGATATTGGTGGCCATCCACCTATTTCAACTGGCTCCTCTTGTCAGTTTTTAGTTCAACATGTTCTTTTGTACTTCTTTGTAATTGTGGGTTCTACATTTTTGTGGTTGTATGAATCCTTACACATATTCCAGGTGGATATGGGTGGTCTCCCACCTAATCCAACTGGCTTATTTTGTATGTTTGCATGTTAGCACATATTTATGTACTTCCAGGGTCATTTTGGGGCCCTAAATAGTAGTTTTTTGGTGTGCCACAATCAAACTATAGACGGAGTCAGAGTTTGATGGCATAATGCATAGTTCTCGGAAATACATTCTTAGCCGGCTATCATGCACTTAAAACAAAGATCGTATGCAAAATTTAGGACCCCGGGAAGTTAATGTACTAACTTTCCCAAACGGGGCCCATGTGACTTTTGGCGTTTCATCTCCTAGGGTTAAGTTTTTGGATGTCTAGGGTTTTGGCAGTCATGTTTATCATAAAAAGGCCTTCAGAGCCTCAATGTAATCTTCTTCTTGCGAATGAGCGTAGCCATCGCATCCCTTCTAAAAGATAAATATGCCACCATTCTAGCGAGTCTTGCACTCTGTATTTTTACAGTCTCTTTACAATTCTTTCATTAATAGAAATCAAGTATTGTTGTATTTCTCTATTTCTGGAAATTTTTATGTGTATTTAATTGTAATTTATCTTCTTCATTTTGTTCTGAAAATAATATGGATCAATGGTATCCGAGCGGGATGCTCTTGATCATTTTTTCAATGCATGTCCCCGACGAGGTCCAAGTATAGCCAGTTGGGTCTCGAGCTTGTCTCTCTTGAGGACAATCATTCTCGCACACCCAAGAAACCCTCGATGGTGGCAGAAAAGAAAAACGATGGAGGATAAGATGCTATTAACCGGTTTCTTGAGAAAGCTCTCGCGCGATAGAAGGACAAAATGATGGATAATTTTTCACACATCCTTCAACGCCCACCGATAACAGCAGGTGCATCTTCATCAAGTGGTCATTTTGGAGGAACCTCTCCCTTCAAGGTACAAGTTAATTTTGATATTCTCATATTTGAAGGTCAAATAGATGCGGATGCCCTAGAAAAATGGTTAAATCTATTAGAAGGTTATTTCTCTGTTCAAAAATTTTCCGACAAGGAAAAGATCACCTTCGCACTTTTCAAGGCTCTCCCCCATGTCAAAAATTGGTGGGAAAATTACTGGGAGAAAAGTTCCACAGAGAAATATGAAATATATGGGGTCGAGCCCACTTGGTATTTTTTTGTGGATGCAGTCAAAGAGTAGTACTATCATGTTGATAACTATGAAGACCAGTACATGACATGGACTAGACTTCAACAAGAGAAGAGCCAAACAGTGTCGGAGTTCACAAATACTTTCCATACCTTTCGCACCAAGATGGGTATCAAAGAATCTGAGTGGCATATGGTTTTGAAATATCGTGGGGCTCTGCATAGGTACATCCAAACCAAAATGGATTTCCTAAACATCTCATCATTGGGAGATGCCTATCGATATACTTTCAAAATCGAGCAGAAATTTAGGCACCATAACAAATGGGAATTTGGGTCTGCAAATACGAAACAACCAAAGCATGGTAAAGATTACTCTAACCAACAGCCTCTAGACAACCAATCCAAGACACATGAAAAGAAGAGTAAAGGAAAGATGAAGAATGACACTGGGAAGTGGTGTGACTTACACAAAATCCCCTGGCACAACACCGATGAATGTCACTCAAAACAGTCATTGGTAGTCGAGGTCAAAGACACGGAGGCGAACCCTGATTTGGAATCTGATCTAGAAAATATTGAAAACAGACAGATCATCGATGCAGACCCCACTGCTACTGTCGCAACCACAAAAATTCAACTAGAAGAACCAATAGATCATGAAGAGGGGGAGCGCCTCTTCCATTCACATATGTGGATGAAGGGGACCTCGTTGCATTTCATTGTTGATAACATTAGCCAGAATAACCTCATCTCAGCTAAGGTCGTCAAACAGTTGGGGTTGTCGACAACACCACACATTGGGTGGATTCACTAGAGACGAGGTCTCTATGTTAGCCAACAGTGTCGTTTGTCCTATGGCATTCAGCCCTTCAAGGATGAGGTAATGTGCAATGTTTCCCCTCTTAATGTATGTGATGTAGTTTTGGGCCAACCATATATGTGGAAATTTCATGTTATCTATGAGTCTAGACCCCGTAGTGTCATTATTACTCTGGGAGGTCATCTCTATAGGATACCAGAGGTAGTTCCAACTATTGCTCCACCAAAACAATGTTGCATGGTAATCTCTCATACTGCAAAAATTCATCCTCTTCATAGTCTATTCAAAGGATGCACAGAAGGTCACTACAACCACTGCATCCTCAACACCTTCTATTCAACAAAAACATATATTGTCGAAGAGAAAAAATATATTGTTTCTTCACCTACAATGGTGCCTACACAATGCATTGTCAAACCAAGAGACAACAGGTTGGTGGAACATATTTAACCCCTCCAGTGACAGGTTTATGATAGTCTTCCACAGACCAAGCAACACAACTTCTCCAACAAGGAACACAACTCACCAAGATTCATATTCAAAAAATGCTTTCCCCTGTTCCCTAGGCACTCAACGCAATGGATACCATTGCTTCCTAAGGGGGGAGGACTGATCCAGGTGGATATTGGTGGCCACCCACCTATTCCAACTGGCTCCTCTTGTCATTTTTTAGTTCGCCACGTTCTTCTATACTCCTTTGTAATTGTGGTTTCTACACTTCTGGGGTTTTCTGAATCCCTACACATCTTCTAGGTGGATATTGGTGGCCTCCCACCTAATCCAATTGGCTTATTTCGTATGTTTTCAATTCATCACATCGTTTTGTACTTCCAGGATTGTTTTGGGGCCCTAAACAGTGTTTCTTTTGCGTGCCACAGTCAAATTGTAAACAGAGTCATATTTTGATGGAAAATGTCTAGTTCTCAAAAATAACTTTCCAATGGGCTATCACTCGCCTAAAACAGAGATCGTATGCAAAAGTTACGACCCTGGGAAGTTAATGTACTAACTTACCCAAACGAGGCCCACATGAATTTTGGCGTTTCATCTCTTAGGGTTAGGTTTTTGGATGTCTATGGTTTTGGAATTCATGTTTATCATAAAAAGACCTTCAAAGCCTCATTGTAATCATCTTCTTGTGAATGAGCGTAGTTGTAACATCTCTTCTCAGAGATAAAGCTGCCACCATTCTAGCGAGTTTTGCACTCTGTATTTTTACAATCTCTTTACAATTCTTTCATTAATAGAAATCAAGTAATGTTGTATTTCTCTGTTTATGGAAATTTTCATGAGTATTTCATTGTAATTTCTCTGCTTCATTTCATTCCGAAAATAATATGGATCATCAGGATAGACAAAAAAGTTATGCAGATAGAAAGAGGACTCCTAGAGAGTTCAAAACAAGGGATCACATGTATCTCATAGTTAGACCTAGGAGAAGCTCCTTGAGAATGGAAGCTTGTGCCAAGATGGCACCTCAGTATTGTCGACCCTTTGAAATTTTGGATAGAGTGGGACATGTAGCCTATAGGCTACTACTTCCTCCCACAATGAAGGCATATGATGTTTTCCATGTTTCGTTATTAAAGAAATATGTACATGATTATAATCATATTATTGATTGGCTTGTGATTCAGGTGGAACCAGAGGGAGAATTCTTGCCAGAACCTCAATGCATAATAGATAGGAAGGAGACCCCACTTAGGAATAGAACCATTACACAAGTCAAGGTGTAGTGGAAACACTTTGGCCCAAATGAGGCTACATGGGAAATGGAGGATGCCATGAGACAGGCATATCCATTTTTGTTTACTTCTGTACATACAGAGCATGTCGGTAGATAGAACATAGAGGACGATGTTCCTTTAAGGGGGAGGGGATTGTAATACCCTTGTTTCCCCCAGTTTGTAAATATAACTATAACTGGCCAAGAGACTATGGCAGACTAGGTATGTGTGAATGTTTGATTTGATGAACCTTTGTATAAAAGGTCAATGTATGTATTTTCTTCTATTAATAGAAAATGGATAAGTGTTGCATAACTGCTAAAAGGGGGGTTTGACAAGATAGACCATGGATGTTATGAGAGAGATTGTGAGGGGAAACAGAAATGGTTGAGATAGCCCCCCACTAAACCAATACCTTACTGGAATTAATGGCTCAGACCCAGAATAGTTCTCTGACTCATAAATGAATTACCAATCAAAGTGGTAGTTGGAAGAGTCATCCTCAAGAGTTAATGAGGAGATGGGGTAGAGTACCCATCTATGAGACTTCCAAACCTGACCATGAGCTGGGGATTCAGACCCACACAACCTTGCTGAGGAAGGCAACAAAGAGGTAATTTGTGGGAAGAGGCAGGAGAGAAAAAAAATAGATTTGTGAATAGAGCATAGTCGAAAGAGAAATCTCGAGAAGAGAAAAAGAGCAATTACAACTCTCTGGTTTGAGAAAGAACTAAGAAATAATATCGTTCTAGGCGCAAGAAGTGGTTGGCATGGTTTTCATTACAAGCCGATAAACAAGGTTGATGAGTGACTATGGAAGTACTTGTGCAGACCTCATTGCTTGGTATAGAAAAAACTCGTTGCCAAGGTACCGTGGGAGGAGGAGAGTAACCTTTGTCCTTGACTATCGCTGAGAAAGAAGAAAGAGTCTCTCTCAGAGCATCATGGTCTAGCTTGGGGGTGGACAATGGTAAATCCATCAGGAGTGGTTGTGCATATGGTTGGGTGGAAACAGACACCCCTTTCAGCGGTCACTTCACGAACTCTGGTTTTTTGATAAGTATTTTCATACTTTGTGTGTTGAAATGGAAATGGTGATTGAATACATATATTTATCTATCTATGAATGATTTATGTGTTGAATGAATAAGGTAGATGTATGTATTATCTCCCTATGAACTCATGCTTTTGAATGGTCGTATGTTTGCCTCCTCTTAGCAGTTAAAGAGTCATGGGACGTAAGCCTACATTAGGGTTGGGGTAGGATTTATAGAAATGTTTAAGTCTTGTCGACCTCTTGAATCTACCCTCACGGAAATTTCAAGTTCAAACCCTATGGAAGGAGGGTGCCTCCTTCATACTCTTCAACGTATGACCGAGGGCTCATGCCCATGTCCTTAACCCATTTACGGCTAAAGGAACTAGTGCGTAGCCCACAAGATTTTCCAAAGGACCCATGTGACCAAGGTCTAGGAATCCTACGTTGGGCCCAAAAGGAGTTAAGCCTTCTGGATTTGGAACTCCGAGAGTTCGAAGCTCCGGATTGTTTCGACCCTACCGTTTATAAACTGGTCGAAGGCAACTGATGGTTGTGGTTACCCACAAGGTTGACTGGCGCCTAGCGGTTTCCTTATCCGAGATAGACAAACTTGCCCCACCGTTAAACCTTGATCCATTTACCCATCGCGAAGCAATGTGAACCACCGATCTCAGAGTATTCGGGAGCCCCCTTAGTTGTTGGATTCACGCCGAGGTGACTTCGGTAAAGTCTCACTTCATGAGAACGTGGATGATATAGAATCAAACTCCCTGAGCACCGAAGTCATGAAGTCATGAAAGCCGTGAATTTGGGGAGTTTGTTAAGAACCCGTCTTAACCGTCCAATCATCCAGAGGAGGGACCCACATACGGTACTTTGGCAAAGTCCTACTTCGGGAGAGTGGAGCGGCCATCAAGATGAAACCCCCGAAGGCCGGAGTTGTGAAGTAATGAGAACCATAGAACTAGGGATCGTTCGGGATCTTCCCTGGTTGTTGGATTTAGGCCAAGGTCAGCCTAATGTTGACCACTCTGGGAGCAAGGAGGGAGTCACACCACGAATCCCCCGAGCGTCGAAGTTATGAAGTAATGTAGGTCGTAGATCCAGGGGTTACGTGAACACACCGTGATCGTAAGATCAAAGGATTTGGAACGCAATCAGTGTGGGGTGACGTGGTATGTAGACGTTACCCAGGGTGACGTGGACCCACGTTTGATGTGCCACGTGTCACCTGGATCTGGATGTTTTAGCGACCCTACGAGCCCATTAAGACGTGACATGTGTCACCCACTGTAGGGGCCATGTGTCCTCTCTGCCTTGTCATGTGTCATCTCTTGCAATTCCATGTTTGGTCCATGTGGTAGTAGGAGTATTCGAGACCCACCGGTATTCGTCGTCGCATCTAGTATGTCACCCCGTACGAGAGTGGACTCCTCGAAAGTTCGGGACTTGGGGACTCCGTGGGTTTGGGATACAATGTCGAGGGTGAGTCAAAAGTCCTAAAGACTAGAGCCACGTGGAAATATTTTGGGATCCTTCAGGAATTCGGGACTCTAGAGGACATGCGTGCAGAAAAGAAAATGGTGTTCAGTGCTGAAGCACTGAACGTTGAATTCTTCTCTAGTTGTGTGTTAGATGAGGATTAAGTCTCACTGTTGGTTTGGACGGTGGATGGACCTTCCCTGCGGGAGGTAGGAACCTGGAAATGATACGAACGAGATGAATCCACATGGGCACAATGTGGCCCTCAACCAACGAATGCCCGAAGGAATTTGGGAAGCCATAACTTGTAAACTAGAGGTCGGATTAGAGTCGGGTAAAAGTCGTTAGGAAGCTACAGGCGATTAGAAGAGGATGAATCATCTTGGAGAGATGATTCAAGATGATTTGAGTAAGCAAAATTTGGATGCCCCATCCCTAGAAAGGGTACTTAGAGGTCGAGTGTGTTACATGTAACAAGAGTCTCAAAGAGGATTTTCTTCTTATCCCATATCCAAAGATCGGTTGACTTGCAATTGTTTTCAAGCCCATAATAAGATTTCCATCCCCCAATAATCCTTTTTTCAATGCTATAATTCCAGTTGAGCTTGTCATGAATATCAATTCCAAGATATTTGTATGAAGTCACTTCCTCCAAGTTGTTGTTGTCATATACGAAGGTATCATAAGTGATCTTACTGGATTTAATAATCATGACCTTAGTCTTGTCAGTATTAACAGTCATACCCATATTGGAGAAAAAATCTTCGAGGATTCTTAGTTGGTTTTCAAGATTGTGGGGACTCATCGCCATAAGAACAATATCATCAACATAAAGAAGACGATTGATAACTATACCAGTGAGAGTAGGACCGACACAACCTGCTTCTTCCAAGCAAACTTTTAACATGTCAATGTATATGCCAAAAAGGGTAGGGCACAAGGGAAAACCTTGCTTGACTCCAATACTGCAATTAATCTCTTTTGACCAGTGCTCAATGTTCTTAAACTTGGAAATAACATTCTCATACAACCTTATTGCAACAACCCTCAACTCGAAAGGCACTTTTATCTCCTCCAACCTATTCCAAAGGTTTTTCCTGGGTACCGTGTCAAACATTTTTCTAAAGTGAACAAAACAACAAAAGAGATTAGTTTTAGTATTGTAGAACTCCACTGCAATGATCCTAAAGGTAAAAATATGGTCCATAGTTGAATGATATCTCCTAAACCCATCCTAGCTTTTATCTCTTTTACAGTGACTTTCTAGCCAAAGATTAATCTTCTTTTCCAAAATTATTCCATAAAGCTTGGCTAAAATTAGGCTAATCATAATGGTCCTATAATTAGAGGGAATGTTTCTATCCCCATTTTTTAAAATAGGAACAATGAGGCTTTGCATCCAGGGTTTAGGGAAGCCCTTCTTGATTGTTAAATTGAAGAGCTTGTGTATGTGCGGGATGAGGATAGGCCCTCCGATTTTAAAAATTTCAGCTTGATAGCCTTCAATGTCCTTAGATTTCCCACTTGTAAGCCGCTTAACCCGAACTCTATGTCATCCAAAGAAAAAACTTCATCCTGTGTAGAGACAATAGGAATGGTGTCCATGGCATTAGGGAACTCGTAAAGAGTTTTAGGGTAGGGATTCCATTCCCAAGGGAATCATATTATTTTATTTAGTATTGCAGATTAGAATTTGCATCCACAACTTCTTAAGATCAAGCTTGGAAAGTTGTGAAAGTTGCTCTTGCCTTTTATTGATATAGTACATTTTTTTTCCTTTTAATTAGGGATTTGTACATATTGATCTTATCTAGTTTTAAGAACTCATTAGAAACGTCCCTAATGATTTTCCTAACAATTTTACATTACTTATCATATCAATGATCGTTATATTATTCTTACAAATCATATAAAAACCCTATATCCAAACAAACTCCAAAACCAAAACATAAAACTTTGGCTACAATATATAGAAACACGCACTAGTTCAAAAGGAAATCATGCTCATGAGCATCCAAGGGTTAAAGACAAAAGCCCATGTTATAATTTATAACATGTGGTGAACTTCAAAGTGCACTGGGTGATGAACATTAAAAGTAAATTCAATAACTATAAATAATAACCGTGAAAAATCCAAAGATTATAAAGGTTTATATGAGAAATAAACACTACTAGATTCAAGGGCTCTGATCTCAAACTATATTGGGTGGCATACATTAAAAGTGAAGTCCATAACCATAGATGGCCATGAAAAATCCAAACATTAAAAGAGTTTACATGAGAAATTTACAAAGGCTCGTAGATCAGAGAAAGAGACATAGATTTCATTGGTAAAATACACAGGTAAAAGCTCCTCTTGGGTATCATGGCTTGTCTTATGATCTTGAAGTTCATGCAATTCCAATACTCTGAGCTATAGACAGAGACTGAAAACTTCAAACCCTCTTAGACACACTTGGGTTGCAGACTATGAATACATTACAATAAACAATCCCAACTATAGCGGTTTATGAAAGGTGTCCTGCTACAGTACTGTAGCACTGCTATAGATGTATTACATCTCATTCAAGTCTGGTTTATCACTGAAATTGCAAGACAGTACTAATGAGTGAAAGCATAAAATACTATAAAAATGTAAATAACCAAGGCAGTTGAAACTAGAACAACCAAAGCTGAAGTTGCCTTCACAGTGGAGCTTACTCCACAGGACAGAATGCCCAATCTAATCTGTATCACGTTCACCATCGACAACATCAAGAATACGCATCCAATTACAGACCCAAGTGCCGAGGCAAGCATTCCAAGCCTCAGCAGTTTGTTGTTGATATGACCCTTGGTTGCCTCATGAAGATATTTGATGTTGTCTATTATGATTGCTAATTTCAAGCCCTGTGCAATCAAGCTGGAGAACAGAAACGAACTGAACGATACCACCTCAAATACCAAAAGGTTCCTAATAATGTTCTCACCTGCATCACAAGCGCCACTGTCTTCTAAGCTCCTCTGCCCAGGGGTTGCCAATGACAGCCCAACGAATACTGCAACTGTGAACAACGAGTTCACACTCACCAGGCCGTCCAGTGCTGTTACATGCACACTTGTTGTTCCTTTCCTCAGAACCTTGCTGATACATGCACACTTGTTGTTCCTTTGCTTATCACTACATGGCCACATGGAAATATGGAAATTTCAGGATTAAAGAACGATTGTTTCCTAAATCTACCTTTAAACAATCCAAAAATCAAAACAACATATCCACGTAAAAATATGTCCTATTAACCCAGAAATCTTGTGTTGACGAATTTATGAATGAATATTACTACCAGAGTCTTGAGAAATATCAAAAACATCTTTAGAAATCCCAAATAATATAAAAAGAAATCTTTAGAAAACCCAAATGAAAAAACTACTACATTGTTTCAAGAACAATAACAATGTTCTAAGTTTTAGTTCTTTTCTGGAATATTATTTGTTCAATTTTATTAGAAATTGGATAAAAAATTGTTGAATTTACAAATTTAATGATTAATTTTATATAATTTAAATATTTTAGAGATTTTTCAACACTTTGAATCCATTTATATATTTAAAAATATAATTTTAAATAATTAAAACTTAAAATTTCATTTAAATTTATATAACCAGATTTCTACCAAAAATATAAAAACTTAAAACATTTATACAATACCAAAATACGTATGAAACATAAAAATAACTCATATTAAAAAAAAATGCTTTTGTAAAACCTTTAGAAGCTTGGCAAAACTCAAACTAGGAGATGGTGAAGCCTGAAGCTTGCAGAATCGAATGATCTGTTGCCATCCCAGTAATTGCTGGTAGATCGCACTCAATATGCAGTGTCTTCTTGAAATGACATCTAGATGAACTCCACGCAGCAATATGGACATCTAATTATATGTTTTGCCACTGAGGGTATAGCTGGATTGAAATAGTCTCAATTTTTTCTTTTACAATTAATTTGGTAGTTGTTGAAAAAGAAAACAGGCCACAATTATTTGTTTCACTGAGGGAACAGCTGGATTGAAAAAGAGTCCCAATTTTGTTTTCACAGTTAATTTGGTGGTAGTTGAAAAAGAAAACACAACTTTTACTCCCAAGCTATCGGTCTACTTCATTTAAAAAGTTAAAACAACCAGATAGATAGAT
>SNQJ01S0012810.1:128994-170117 GCA_010110895.2 Picea sitchensis
GTTATTATTATAATCTTCAGGTGTCTGCTACTCAACACATAAGATAAGGTGGGGTTTTAGAACTTGTAATATCACATAATAAACTTTCTTTACATTTTTGTTATTTTTAATTGCTTTTTATCCGCAGAGAAATTTTCTATTATTATTTATTCAAATTTATTAATTTAAATTGGTTTAAGTTTCTTACATTTTTTTAATTTTTAATATTTTTTTTATGATTATATTGTATTTTAGTAACAAAATTATAAAAAGATTAAATAAATATTAATTAATAATATTAATGTGATTTTATAAGGAGATAGTTATATATTTAATATATTAATAAAAAGAATTCCTATAAAATGTAAATATATTATTAATGTGATTGAGGATATGCAAACATATTAATTGTATCTAGAGTAGTGGGTTGTTTGTGCTCTACAAGGTGACAACAAAAATAAATAAATAAAAAATAAATAACTATATATCCTAAATCTATCTTAAAGAGGAAGTTGATCCTTCTAAGTGCTTGATAGATCCAGATTTAAGATGGATCTAAGTTAATATTATTAATGTCATTATTACTAATAATGAATAAAAATATATCAAAAATATTAATAATATTGTATTATAATATAATAGTAAAAATTAAATTAATTAAATGTTATATTCTTTCATAATATATATTAAATAATTAATACAATATTATATAATATAACAATATAAACTATATAATTAATAATATATTACTTATATGAAATAATATATTAGTAAATAGTCATAATAAAACATTGTAAATGTAAATAGTAATATTAAATATTATAGATGACATTTGAGTGTGTAGGTTTTCATAGTTTGAAATCTAGGGGAATCAATAATGTGTGAGGGGGTCTTACTCATGGGGTCTATCCTTCTAGCTTTATCACAACTAGTCAAGGTCTCATTAGGGATTTGAACCCCTATGGGGAGAGTGCAAGAGGTACCTCTCAACCATCTAGTAAAACCACCTCAACCCTTAAATTTGAAGGACATGGGGTGTGCTTTGATCTACTTATGTGTAGGTTTTCACAATTAATCATATAGTTGTTTGAGCCTTTTTGAACTGTGTCCAACATTTAGAGTGAACATTCTACCCATCATCAAAAACAAAACAAGATAAAATAATAATGGAAAAGAGTGCTAGATTTGACATTTTAAAAGATGAAAACACATTGGATAACACTTCTAAAATAAGATTAAATTATTAGGTAACCATTGAAAATTAAAACAAATTAATCATGAATAAGGAAATTAATATAAATAAACAAGAAGTCGTTATGCAAATTGATTAAGTTAATAAATTAAAGTATAATAAAATATAAATTAGAAGGTGCAAAGGAGTCAAATTAAATTTAAGAGACGTGAAATTAGGAAAAGTCGTGAGGTAAAAATAACATAAAAATAGGGTGAGAATTAATTAATAGTAAAAATGATGGAGAAGACTTAATGAACTAAATGATGGATATTGAGTTCTCAAGAATGATTGAGCTTATAACCATCTTCACAATTAAAATTATTCGGGTGTTTTTAACTTTCCAACACTTCATGAATGATGGGAGATGACTTATAGGGTATTGAGGCAAGAATTTTGGTTAGGTCAAAAAAATGATATGTTTAGAAATATGTGAATGTCTAGCTATAGATCACTTGGAGATGTGATTGTCGAAGGTGTCAACTATATGCTCTTTGAGATAGATTTTGAAGAATCTGCCAGTTTGGCCAATGTATGATTTGACACGGTAGCATGCAATTTGGTAAACTCTTTGGTCAAGCATGGGATCAAATCTATCTTTAGCAGTTCAAAACAACTATTTAAGGGTTTGGCCAATGTATGATTTGACATGGTAGCATGCAATTTGGTAAACTCCTTGGCCAAGCATGGGATCAAATCTATCTTTCGCAGTTCAAAACAACTATTTAAGGGTTTTATGGAGTTTTAAAAGATTTTTTGTATTCTTTTTAGCTAGGATCTTATAAATATGATCGGTAATGCCTTGGATGTACAGAAGAGAGAGAGCTAGAGGCAGGAAAGAGGAAAGGGATATTTTGGGTTTAGAATGGAGGGTTGAGTGGAAATCTTTATTGATTTGAGCAATTGAGTACCATTGGCAAGAAGGGCCTTAGTAAGGTGGGATTCTTCTTTTTCAAGGAGATGAGGAGTAGAGATTCAAATGGCTTGAGTTACATTTTAAGAATGACAGTTTTTTGTACTAGGTGATGGTGAGACTAGGAATTAAGGTATTTGTTGGTGTGAGCTTTTTTTCTATAGACTTGGCGGCTAACGATTCATCAGGTTTATAGGAGATGAGAACATACAGAAAGGGAAGAGAGTTTTCATTTTTTTCATATTTGCATAGTAAATTGGATGTGGGGGAAATGCTATTAAAATAATTAAACAAAGAGTTTAATGAGGGAAGTCCATGAGACCAAATGACGAAGGTAACCTCAATGAAACGAAACCAACATTTGGGATTTAAATGAAAGTTGTTTGAGGCTAGAGCCTTGAAATGTTCCATAAATATATTGACAACCATTGGGGATAAGGATGACTCCATGGCTATACCTTATGTTTTCTCATAGCATATTCCTTTGAATGTGAAGAAAGTGGAGGTAAGAAATATTTCAATAAGATTAAGAGTTTCAGGGTCAACTAGATTAGGAAATAAGATCAAGAGCTTCAGGTACAAGAATTTTGGTGAATAAGGAGACAATGCAAAAACTAACCATGATGTCATGTTTATCAAGATGAAGATGTTGAGTTTTTTTAATAAAATCGTATGATTCTTTAATAAATGAGGGAGTTTTTTCGATGAATTGTTGAAGTTTATCATAAAGAAAGCGAGCCAGGGCATAAGTGGTTTCTCTTATAGTGCATACTATAGGTCTAAGAGGGATGTATACTTTAAGAGATGATGAAATTAGGAAAGGTCATGAGGTAAAAATAACATCAAAAGATGGTGACAATTAATTAAGAGAAAAAATTATGGAAAAGACTTATTGAACTAAATGATGGATAGTGAGTTTCCAAGAATGACTGAGCTTATAACCATGTTTACAATTAAATTTATTCGAGTGTTTTTCAATTTTCAATGCTTCATGAATGATGTGAGAAGAGTGATAGGGTATTGAGGCAAGAATTTTGGTCAGGGCAAAGAAAATGAGATGTTTAGAATTATGTGAATGTTTATCTATAGCCAACTTAGAGATGTGATTATGGAAAGTGTCAGCTAAATTCTCTTTGACATGGATTTTGAAGGATCGTCCAGTTTGTCCAATGTATGATTTTCCACGGGAGCATGGAATTTGGTAAACTCGTTTTCCAAGCGTGGGATTAGATCTATCTTTAGCGATTCAAAATAATTGTTTAAGGGTTTTGTGGAGTTTAAAAATGATTGTTATATTTTTTTTAGCTAGGTTCTTAGAAATATGACCAGTAAGGTCATGGATGTAGGGAAGAGAGGTAAGAGTTGGGGGAGGGGAAGAGAGAGGGAAATTTTTGGGTTTAGAATGGAGGGTTGAGTGGAAACTTTTATCAATCTGAGTAATTTAATAATCATTGGAAACAAGGGCCTTAGTAAGGTGGGCTTCTTATTTTTCAAGGACATGAGGAGAAGAGATTCAAATGGCTTGAGTTACTAGGGTTTTAAGAACAACAATTTTTTGAACTAGGTGATGGTGAGACTGGGCATGAAGGTATGTGTCAGTGTGAGTCTTTTTTCTATAGACTTGGTGTAATAACCCTAGTTCAAACCCCAATGGTAAATATAAATGTAATTGTACAATTAGGATGGTGAGCCAGAATACTTTGGGGCTAGAGTGTCTTTGTATACATGTATTTTGAGGCGAGAGTGCATGTGTGGTTATTAGGCTAGAGAGTCAGAAGTTGAAAGGCTAGTGATCCTATTTTTGTAAAATGTAATCACACTTAGATATTGATGAAAACACATCACTACTGCATAACAACCAGACAAAAGAGTATTGGGGGATAAACTCCACTAAAAAGGGAAAGTGGGGCTAAGAGTCTAGGAAAGGGGCTAAGCTAAGGGGGCTTAATCCCAAAGGAATATTTTATTAATATTCCTAAAGTATAAATTATAAAATCTATGATTATAAAATATATCCTAAGCTCTAAAGTGGGGAAAGGTACCCCATATGGACCAAAGCTAGTTCCCAACATGACAAGTGTCAAGTTGGGAACATGCAAATATAGTTGGGGGGATTTAGTTCATTTGGCCATCATTCTCACCTCACCACATTGTTTTCATCTGTATTTTCATGCTTCCATCACTTGTACCTGTACCTGTACCATGGAAAGATTTGGGACTAGACTGAAGAGGCAGGTTGTCAGGCCTGTGAGATTTTGAAGAAATAGGTTGTCAGGCCCATGAGCATTCTCTCTAGGTGAGAGAGTTATTGGGAGTTGATTCCCAAGGTGTCAAACTAAAGCTACAAGGCTCTAAGATTTCTTGTTCAGCCTGGTGTTAAATCCTCAGAAGGGAAGTGGGGCAACCGAAGGATTATTGAGCAAAGAAGGGGCACACTTCCTGGGGTGGGACATGCATGTGGGAAATGAGGGACTGTAGTTTGTATGATAGATTTTGGCACCTGAGTCTGAGTTTTTTTGTTATTTGAGAGACTTTAGCCTAGTTAGGATACATATGCCCAGGTGGATTTAGCCCCAGCTCAGGGGTGACCCACTACCAAGAGTTATGAGCAGTGTAGTTTAAGGCTAGGAGGAACATGGAAGGTTCGCACGTAGTTGATGGATCTTTACCAAAGATAAGTGTTAATTATGTGTATTGTTTATATGTTGTGTTTATGGGTTTTTCTTGTATATGTTGTATTTTTATACTTGTTTTTATTCTTCTTAGTTATGTGTGTTTGCAAAGCATTTTCATTAATTAAATCGGTATCAAAGTTTGGTAAATTGCATGTGGCATTTCCCAGCTTGGGGTTGGGGATGCTACAAAGTGGTATCAGAGCCAGGTTTCAACAATGTGCTTGGATGGGCCAATTAACATAGTGCAGAGTTGAAATTTGTCGAGTAAGCATGCAAATTGTTTGACAGAATGTCGGAATGGGGATGTCCACAAATTGTTTGATAAAATTATTGCAGTAAAATTAAAGGAATTTCGCAAGTAATTTGGAAGAATTGAGCCCATAAATTAATATGAGAAAATTCAGTCTCTAATTGAGAATATTTGGGTTGGTAGATGGCTGACATTTGAAGTTACAAAGTGGCCATGGCGTCCATGAAAAAATTGAGGTGTAATTGGGAAAAATCCCCAATTTTCGCAGAGAAATTCAAGATGAATTTGATGTGCAAGAGTCGAATTTGAAGAGTAGGGGATCGAATTCATATGTACATGCCAAAATTGGATGTATTGAGATTAATTACAGAGCTCTAATGACGGCCATAGAAATAATGGTGAAATTGGGCATATTTGGACAATTTCAAAAATAAGCAAAATTGGAAAAATTTGGGAATTTTTCTATATGCTAGCGTCAGCATGACTTGGGGGTGACCATGTGTTAGTTGACGTGGCAGACAAGTGACGTGTACTGCCAAAGTGGCAGGTACACAAAGTCAAGTGTGGCAGAGGTGGTGGGTGTGGCAGAGATACACGATGGTGACATCTCCCTACCCGGCAGGACCTCGAGTCCAGGACACGTGTCAACCCCATGTGAATTGCGGGGGGGTCCTAAGGGGTTATGTTAACCATAGGTTGGGGGGTGCAATGTACCGATGTGTGACACATCGCCACATTCTTAAATGTGTTTGATTTTTTTGGCCCCTTCCATCTGTGCTAACGCTCGGTGGGGAAGGGGGGGTTGTGATGCGACGTGGGTCGTTGATCCCCACTGACACCTTCCAAACCTTCGTCGTTAGATCAATTCAAAGGGAAAATTCATGCACATAGGTAAATGGGTGTGGAATGGGGCCCTCCCATCCTTGCGAGCCAATACAAAGGTGCCACATGGAAGCCAAGGACCTATGTGGCCCAAAAATTTACATGTGCGTGTCAGTGAAGAAGAAAGAGATAAAGGAAAAGGAAGAAGAAGGTAGAGGCCAACGGGGCAGAATAGAATGTCTAGGGAGTTGACATGGCACCACCTTAAGATTCCAGGTGGACTCGGGTGCCACATCAACATCCTAGTCAGCATAAGGTGGCTAAAATTACCAAAAATTAATAAAAACTATTGGAAAATTTCGATGTTTTCAAGATCATGTTTTTGCGGGGCATCGTTTAGGCCCTAAATAGTGTTTTTAGCTACTCGAAACCATAAGAATGGATTTTACTAAGATACACTTTGTCTTTTCATCTCAAATGAAAGATCTCATAGAGATATTTCTAACGATGTAAACCATTCGTCAAACAGAGTCAGTATGAGCGAGTTGCGGGCCAAGTAGTGTGGGGTAAATTTTAAGACCCAATTAACTTCTAAGGGTTATAACTTCCTACTCCATAATCGAATTGGGGCACATGAGTAGTCTACGGAAATATATTGAGTCATAGAAGACATCGATAGAGTCAAAATATAAATATGGGCATGTAAAATATATAGGAGGTCATAGAAGGCGCTTGTAGCATTCAAGGCCAAAAATATTAATTGGCCTAAAATTTCAGCAGGTTGTATCTATCATCCTGGAGCCTAGATGAAGGTGAAACTTGGAAAGATTTTCCAAAATATGATGATGAAGGAACTCGGTTGGGATCTTGTCAAAACTCCAAAGGAGAAAGTGAAAATATCCATGGGAACAACTAAACGTTGCACCTAGTTGAAGGGTGAATAGAAAGAATAAATGGGTAATAGTCAAATGACCATAACTTTCTATTCATAACTCAAAATTGAGCAAGGAAGTAGTCATCGGAAAGATCTTGGACAGAAGATTCCATATATCCACCCAAAAAATTGAATTGGCCAGTAAAAGTTACAAGGAATCAGAAGAAATAATTATGATGCACTCATGGAACAAAATTGTGTATAGTTTTTATAGATTTAATAAATTAATTAGTCTAAAAAATCTTGGTGCCTGCACATTTTGCAGAGTTAACAACAATTATATCAAAATGGGATCAACACAGAGATCAAATATATGGAGGATGCACGGAGGACTTAAATCCATGAGGATGAATTCAATGGGTTGTGTGTCAGCGTGGCTAATGAAAGGACTAAATCCAATGGGAATAAAGAAGGTAAGGAAGAGAGCATGAACTTGGTGGAGACCATCAAGAGTATGAAAAAATGTGCTCAAACTTATAAGTACGATAATGAGAGTCTTAGGAAATCCAAGGAGAAGTAAGATGTATTCAACATCAATTTGATGCAGAGCTTGGACCAAATAGAGAAGAAAATGGATAAGGATACGGAGTCAATCAAGTCAAGAAGTCACGGGTCTCATGATGAGAGAATAAGAACGATAAGTGTTGGCATGCATCACCATCACTCTCCTAGGAATTCATCTAGGAGAGAACATTGTAGTTCAATCCCATCCCCCATCGGGAAGCATAAGAAGAGGTCTGGGGTGGATGAGCTATAGAGAGAAATGAATAAAATCAAGCCTCCTACATTTGATGGTGAACACAAGAAGGATGAGGATGCAGAGACCTAGTTGTTGGGCATGAGGAAGTACTTTCAGTTGCATAATTACTCTTCATAGGAAGAAGGGATAATTTCCATCTACCAGCTCAAGGAAAAAGCATCAATGTGATGGGACCAATTTGTGCAAGTGCAACCCATTGATGAGAAGAAGGTTACTTGGATGGAATTAAAAAGTTATTTTCAAAAGAAATACTTAACCAAATGTTACTATGATAAGAAAATGAAGGAGTTGTTTGAACTCAAGCTTGGGATTATGACCATATATGAGTATGAAAGGAGATTCTTAGAGTTGTTGAAGTATGTTTCTTTCATCAAGGATGAACAAGTTAAGATTCAGAGGTACCTGAGTGGTATGCCATAATTTATCAGTGATAATATATAGTACGATGATCCCAAGACACTTGAGGAAACCATAAGGAGGGATAAATTCATTTATGATTAGCATAGAGGAAAACCAAATTTCCAAAAGGCTTGGGAAGACAAGAAGAAAATAAAGATGGAACAAAGGAAGAAGAGGACCAAGCCACCATTCTAGAAATAATTCTTAGGGACAACCAGCTCCTAAGGAACCTAGAATGGATGAGACAATGGGGAAAAGACTAAGTCAACCACCTATTCAATGTTGGGGTTGTGGGGGAGACCACATGTATAGATATTGCCTTCATCAAGCTGAAAAAGTGAGGATTTTTCACAATGTACAACAGGCTTATAAAGTGGAAGACAAGGGAAGAAATGTACCAGGTATCTATGCAGCCCTGGATAACAAGCAAGCCGAATTTTAGTTTCACATGGTTGAAGTGGAAGGTAAGATCAAGAACCAACCCATTGCTAATTTAATTGATTCAGGATCTAGTCATAATTATCTAGATCCTAAGATGGTGGAAAGGTTTCAATTGCCAAGAAGCAAGCTTGGAAAACCTTGGTTGGTGCAACTAGCTACATGAGCTAAAAGGAAAATTAATGAGATGGTTAAGGCATGTCCGAAGAACATGAATGGATTGATCACAAAAGCATATTTGAATTTCATACCTTTGGGTTCGTATGATTGCCTCATTGGTATGGATTGGTTGGACAAGAATCATGTTTTCCTAGACTGTTATAATAAGGATTTTACTTGATTGGATGAATAAGGGAACTTGAAGACATTTCAGGGTATTCGAAGGGAAGTAATCATCATATGAGTTTCAACTCTACAACTAAAGAAAAGCTTCAGGAAAGAATGTCAAGTATTTACAGTGCATATGGAGGAGAAACCTAAGGATAAAGTGTCAAATATTGAAGATTAAGCATTCTTAAAAGAGTTCGAAGATGTATTTAAAGAAATATTGAGGTTTCCACCCAAGAGAGATATTGATTTCTCCATCAACTTGATGCCCGGAGAATCCCCACTATCCAAGACTCCTTATAGGATGAGTACACCAGAACTGAAGGAATTTCAAATGCAACTTGAAGAACTTCTGAAGAAGGGATATATACGCCCAAGTGTGTCACCTAGGGGTGCCCTAGTATTATTTGTGAAGAAAAAGGATGGAGCATTAAGACATGTCATTGACTTTAATCATCTAAATAAGGTGACAGTGAAGAAAAAGTATTCTTTGCCAAGGATAAATGACCTCTTTGATCAGCTAAAAGATGAATAAATATTCTCTAAGATTGACCTCATATCAGGTTATCATCGGGTGAGAATTAAAGAAGAGGACATCAACAAGACAATCCTCGGAATGAGGTATGGCCATTATGAGTTCATTGTGGTGCCATTTGGGTTGTCAAATGCACCAGTTGTCTTCATGTGTTTAATGAATGGTATTTTCAAAGAACACTTGGATAAGTGTGTCATTGTATTTTTGAATGACATACTTATTACTCAAAATATGAATAAGAGCATGAGCAACACTTGAGGATGGTGCTACAAGTATTGAGAGAACATCAGTTGTATGCAAAGTTGAGCAAGTGCTCATTCTACTGGATGTGGATCCATTACTTGGGTCATATCATTTCAGAGGAAGGAATAGTAGTGGACCCGGAGAAGATGAAATCCATTGAATGATGGCCAACACCAAGGAATGTCTAAGAGGTGAGATATTTCATGGACTTGCAGGGAATTATAGAAGTTTTATTGAAGGCTTCTCCAAGATTGTACACCCAATCACATATTTTCAAAAGAAGGGTGTCAGATTTGAATGGATTGTTGATTGTGAAATAAGCTTCCAACACTTGAAATATTTATTGACAAGTGCTCCAATATTAAGGATTGTTGATCTAAAGGAAGACTTCATTGTATGCACAGATGCTTGTAAAGAAGGATTTGGGGGATTCCTTAGTCATAATGGGCATGTGGTATGCTACAAATCAAGGAAATTAAAAGAGAATGAAAAGCACCATGCTACTCATGATTTAGAATTGGAATCCATAGTGTTTTCCTTGAAGATGTGGAGGCATTACCTCATGGGGGAAAAAATTGAGTTGAGGATGGACCATAGTGGTTTGAAATATTTATTTGGACAACCAACTTTAAATGCCAGGCAAAGAAGATGGTTGGAATTCTTTAGAGAATATGACTTTGATGTACGATATATCAAAGGTAAAGAGAACAAGGTGGTTGATGCACTCAGCAAGAGGGTGCATGAGATGCATGCTACAACCATTAGCATCTACAAATCAGATGCTCATCTACAAATAAGAAAATAATGATGCTCCTCTCTTTTATGTGTCATAATTTTTTAATAACCAAAATCAGATATTCCATTAAAAAGTTATGCTAATCCCAGGTTAACATACCTTTAAAACCCATGATTTGTAGATTGTCGTATTGGTCTATCTATCTCCTGAAATTATCTAAAATTTAGGCCCCTCTAAATCTGAAATTTTGATATGTAGTATCATGATGTGTCTTCTCTATAATTCCATAGATTTGACCGAATTCCAATGTGAAAGAGAAATTTATGGCATCTTTCCCAAAACTTTTGTTTTTGTCTATTTCAAGAGATCGAACTTGTACAACCCATCACATGTCCAATTTTTCAGATCTACTTCTAAAATTTGGATCTCAAATATTGTGGTCTATATTCTTTCCAATGGAAATAGTGGCACTCAATTTGGAATTTTATAGATTCATATATGATAGATTTTCCAATAACAGTTGTTTGAGACCAGTTTTAGGATTAGTCCAAAACCATAATTTCCACAACCTGTATTTCCGAAAGTATAACAAATCAGATATTGAAATGTTTACAACAAATACTTCACTATGTCACGTCAATCTCCCAAAACAAATTCTATTTGAAACATCCTAGAGAAAAAAATTATAGCAAAAATGTCAAGATGATTCATTTGATACTAATTCCAGGATTAGTCAAAAACCTTAATTTCCATACGCTATATCTCCAAAAGTATAGAAAAATAGAACTTAAAATTTTGAAAAAAGGTACTTCGCTATGTCTCCTTAGGCTCCCAAAAATTTCATGGTATGAAACTATCCTAAAAGAAAATCTATAGATAAAATACCAATATGACTCATTTGAAGGAGACAAACCCAAGGATTGTATGCTATGAAACCAAATGTTTTGCACCAAACACCCAAATAGAATAAAAAGATAAAGATAAGTAACTCCACACCTTGATAATGAGAGAGAAGAATGAATGTGAATAACCTTCTAGGAGTTAACATGCTTTTACAATAGAACAAATGTACAAGATGAGATCATTTCCTAAACTAGGTCTCCTTGGTATATATAGGAGACAAAGGGTACGATTACAATTAAATGGTCTAGCCGACAACACTAATATAACAATAGAAATGTAATAAATCAATATCCAGGGGTTAACCGCGAAACATTCTATGCAGAACCAAGGATTCTTTCTAGCATTGTAATTTGAGGTTTCAATACTAAAATTCATTTTTAACACTCAATGTTAGTATTCTCTAGGTGAAAAGTTCTAGATAATGATCTTTTATTAGCTATCGTATTAAAATTCCTTTAGATTTGTTGTTTCCAATTTATAACTAGTCTGAGTTAAATTATATCACAACGGTATTAAATTGAAACAGTTTTAACTCTAAAACAATGATATCATGAAAACAACAAATCCAAAAGCATTTCAAAATGAGAAGGGTTTGTTTGCCACATAAAATTTATCATCAGTGAACTTTCAGTCTATGTTATTTATTGATATGATTAACTATGTTTCTAAGTGAATGGACACTAATATCCTTGAACTATTATCTTGTAGAAAAAATATATCATAATGGTAATAAATTGAAACATTGTTTACTCCAAGATAGTTATATTATCATGAAAACAAGAAATCCAAAAGTATTTCAAAATGAGAAGGGTTCAGTTGTCGCCCAAATTTTGTCATTGGTGAACCTCTAATGGTGTTAGTGTTTGTTAGTTTTTATTATGTTAAAATATTTTTGTGTTAGAATTAAAGTGGGGTTTATGAAAAACACAATAATGAGAAATTCAATTATGAAATTGTGCTCAATATTAAATAGTTTGGGTAAATGTTTTGAAATTTTGTATTTAATGGTAGTTGTGATTGTATAAAACTGATTACCATGGACAACTCCATGGAAAGTAATCTATGGGACAATGAAAAGTATTACATAATTACAAAGACTTGTAATTAATATGTAAAAACACGATTATTGTGGATGAGTCCATGGAAAGCAATCTATGGGACAAGGAAAAGGTATATATAATTACAAAGACATAATTATGAATACATGAATGACAAGCTATACTTGTAGGTGATGTGTAACACATTTTAAAAACATTGAATAATATGTATTAAATGCAGTTGATAATTAAGTGCAAAATTGGGGTTTATAAAGTACAAAATTTAGTTCTAGATGTGTCAATATCGTATTCCAAAATTGCAAAAACATATTCTGAAAGTGCCAATAGCGATTTTCAAAAGTGCAAAATCAGATTCTGAAAGTTCCAATATCGGTTTTTTTAAATGCAAAATCATATTCTCAAAGTGTCAATATCAACTTTCAAAAATGCAAAATCTGGTTCAGAAAGTGCAAATATTGGATTTTAAAAGTGAAAAAATTAGTTCCAAAAGTGTCAATATCGAATCGAAAAGTGCAATTTTGGAACCCAATATTGGCACTTTTGGAACCAGATTTTGCACTTTAGAAACCCCAATTTTGGACTTTAGAAAGGTTGTTTTGGGTATGTCTTCAAAGGGGATTATATTGGAGTTAATCAAAATTTAATTAAATAGGGGGTTTGGGGAATCTTAGAGAATATCTTGGAATGATTATCAATAACTCTTTGGAGATTCAAGGGTGGAAACGACTTAGATGATTAAACACCTAGTGAAAACAATTATGAAATTACTCATAATTATCCCTTTTTAAACAATTTTATCATGATGATAGAGCTTATCACTTTAGATGGCCTTCTTTGAATATCTCTTAGTTCAATTTCCTTACCTTTCGAGAAAATTCTATTGAAGAGCTCCAAAAAATTCATAGCCATTATTCGCAATGGTTTTAGCAATTATACCTCTAAGACCACATTAGCATCACCCATTGGGATCGTGATCATTGGGAGGTGTCAAAAAATGGTGCTCCCTAATATTGAGATTAATACTATGGTGCTTCCTTTCACAATTTATAGTACCTCCATATATAATAATTACTTGAAATTCCAGTGATGGATATATAAAGCAATTGAGAGTTTCACTATGTGGTTAATGTTCAATAGTGTGCACTACCATAGTCAATCAAAATTGGTACCTTTTGTTTCTTGATATATCCCTCTACCTTGAGAGTTTATGAGGTGTTAATGCCTACTATATAGATATAATATATGGTGGGAATAGTCTACATTGAATCTAGCTCTTGAGAATGTTCTAGATCTTGTTCTTCTTCCTCTTCTCAATCTATGTAAAATAATTTTATGTCATATGCCTGCCTTATTGTACTTACTATCACAATTGAAGTATAAACCCTTTTCTCTTCTTTCAACTATTTGTTGAGGTGTAAAACTTGTAGGTTCAGTAAGTTTAAGAGGAGTAGTGTGATAGTTGTAGATGTTAGTGACAACCCTTCTAAGTATCCATATTTTTTACCTTCAACTCCTCTCTTTGCCACATTGAAATCCTTATCTAAGTAATTAGGATAAAAAAGATGTACCTTGTAATAAATTTTCTCCTTAAATTCCCTAATAAATAGATCCACTCATTTATCCTCTAGAATATCATTCACTCTAAGACACAACTTATGAAATTTTTGGATCAACTTTGTCCTTTAAACATTTTTTTTCCTAAGATTTTGCACCAATTAACTAAAACAATATATTGCTCCAAATTTTATCCATGAGTGATAAGATTGCTTTATTAAAATTACCAGAGACAATAGAGTCCTTTTTGTGATCACAAATCCATTGGTACCACCCAAACATTAAGTTCTAAATATAAAGATGAAATAAGTATCTCTTGTAGAGCTGAGATTTAGTGTAGATCAAAACATTTCTCCATCTAAAATATGCATGTCATCATTCTCATCAAACTTCCTCATATCTAACTTTAGAATGAAATAGTTGCTTATCCAAGAGATAAATTCATGATTTTTAAGATTATGGTGTGATGAATGCCCTTGTGGATGGGACTCAAACCTCATGTTCTCCTTATGTATTGATGTGCCCTCCTGATGTGACTATGACTTGATCCTCTTGTGGATGGGACTCAAACCTCATGTTCTCATTATGTATTGATGTGCCCTCCTGATGTGACTATGACTTGATCCTCTTTTTCTCATTGTCCTCTTCTTGAGGTAGAGAATTTATGATAAGGACACTTGATATTTGTCTCATAATTCCCTCCTTAATCTCTTATAAATATTCCTGGTGTGTCATGTTTTTCTTGAGATCTTATAAATCTTCCTTGCATGTATTTTTTGTCTTGAGATATCCAAAATCCTCCTTGTTGTTTGTCTTGAAATATTCAACATTTTTTTGGAGTTCATCAAGATTTATTCATTATTTGTCTTGAGATATCCAAAATCCTCCTTGTTGTTTGTCTTGAAATATTCAACATTTTTTTGGAGTTCATCAAGATTTATTCATTAGTATTTTACATCTTTTGAAATTATATTATACTTATCATATCTTGGAAGTCACCTCCTTCATTGTTGTAGTTTCCATGATGGTGAATTTCCCTTCCAACTATGAAAATTGAAATTCTCAATCTTCGTTTGCATTTTCCATGGGTGCGTATTTTGAAGCTTGGGTATAAATAACATTTATTTTGTTACCTATAGACATGGTGGTTGGACGCCTTGCTACAACAACTCTGCTAAAATTGTATACATGAATGTGAGTCCAATTCCCCCACAAATTAAATAGTTATCTCAATTGGTAAAAAAAACGTATACCAATATATTATCCTTGATTTATTTCCCCAATAAATTTTTAATCGCCTCAATGATCGAACATTTCAATCAAAATTTATTTCAATTTTAAAATCATATACATTCTAAGCCCTTTATTTGGGGATTGCTCTGTAGGCCTACCTTGTATCTGATGTATATCAAAAATTGTTATTCTTCTAGGTCTAAATTGTTTGCCTATAAAATCCTAATATGTCTTCTTCAAAATGTCATGGATTTCACTGAATTAATATTTTCCAATCAAAATTTAGGGACACTATTCTAAAAAGTGTTGATTTTGGGGCCTTTTAAGCGAACAAAATTTTACAGACTTCCACATTGTCATGTTTTTGGATCTAGCTAATGAAATTGGGCATGAAACACCTTGGTCTATCTTGTTTTCAATGTCATGTGCATCACTCAATCTAGACCTTGCAATCTTCCAATATGGCCATTTACTGGACCACTTGTTTAACCTTAGTTTTAGGACCACACAAAACCCCTAACTTGTATGACTTGTAATCTCAAAATACAAGACAACATATTCTAAAAAAATTACCCAATATACTTTTCTCTTTTCTCTTTCCAACCCTATAATTCCCATGTCATTCGAAATTCCCCAAATAATGTTGTAAATTGTAAGATGGATCTTCTGAAGGAGCAAAATTGAGGATCATACAGTCTTATATCAAATGTTATGGACTAAATAAACATAAAAAAAAAAATAGTAATGTCATGCTTAAATCAAGTAAAAGAATAAATGAATGAGAAACCTTTGCAAGGGATAAACCTCCTATTAAAATGTCAATTGCACAAGATAAGATGATTATTCAAATGAGTCTTATTTATGTATATATATAAGATGAAGAGGGATAAAAGATCACCTTATGTAATATAATTAATGTAATGATAACGAATGAGGTATATGATTAGGAGCTTAACATTCCTATAGCTAAAATAGTTGGCATGGCTCCCTAAAACAAAACTGACATATAATTTGCATGGAAAAATACAATGGAACCTCATTATTATTGGGAGGTTTGTCATAAGCCATGAACCATCCATCTATCTAGTGGTCAATAAATGGTTGAAAATGCATAGTCTATGCAAACACATTTTTAATTGTCTAGAGGATGTTGGTCAATTTCAAGGTTAAAAACAACATCAAGAGAGTTGATTTTTTTATTCTAAAATATTTCTAATTGTTTATGGTATAAACCAATTTTGTAATTTTAATATGTGTGGGCCCTTAAATTTTTCATATTGATGAATTTCTCTTACACATAGCCAACATAAATAAGAATAAGCTATAATGTTGGGCATTGGCTCTCTAGCCCTTATAAATTCACAAATCAAATTTCTAAGACTATTTAGGTCATTTTCAATCCTTAAGTTTGGATATAGAGGTGGTGCAACATGTGATTGTAGATTCAAGGTGGTGTTATAGAAAGATTTGCCTCACCCTATGAAAACTTGCACATAGGGCCTTTTTCCATTTCCCTATGCAGACTTGAAGTTCCTTTTTGCAAATCCCTGAGCTAAAAACATGATTTTTCCACATATACATGTTATGCCTATATTACAACATGCGTATACGCAGGTTGCACCACTACAGCCCGCATACATCAGGATTTGTGTCCAAAATTAAAAAATGGTGTCGAATTTCCATGTAACGCCGCCAGATCTATAATCCTTGGCCTTCCATATACTAGAAATGTTCTGACTCAACCCTTCAGTTCCACTTGAAGGCTATAAATGGGCCAAATCTTAGCTATGGAAAAGAGAAGAAGAATTCAACTTTGACAGCAAAGTTACTCTGGAGAAATTATTCACTTCACATTGAGTCTGCATCCCTTTGTCCTTTAAGTCTGAACACATTGTTCAGCCCCCAAGCTCTTCATTTATTGATTGAGAACCTCATTGTCTCTCTTATATGAGCTTGCCTTTGGTGGAGGATTGAAGTGGTGGAGGCCCAGCTGGAAGGAACTTAGTTTCTCGGTTTTGAACCGTGCTGAAACAAAAGTTTGTAACTCATTCACTTTTGTTGATTAGATCTTAATAGAAATACTATTTTCTCTTCCAATTAATATCTTGGGAATATTTGAATTGTTATTACATGGGCGTATTTGTTATGACTATTGATGGATTATGTTATTGAATGTGCTAACATTATATATTATCACCATATGCTTGTGTTTCTTGGTTGTTGAGGACTAGTTGCAGGTATATTGCTTTGGGTCAAGTGCTCAATGGTGGACTTCATCGAACGTCTGGACGAGGTAGGCCTTTTATCTTGTCTTGCTAGAATATTTGTTTATATAGCATCCTTGAGATTAGAGTTGATTTATGCAGTCATTTCCATCTGTTGTGGTTTACCCCTAGCCATAGAGAGATTTTCCTCGTAATAGAATTGGCGACCATACTGGGGATTGAATCTTCTTTTTCGGGGTTTGGAGTGTTTTTCTCCTTAGATTGCTCTCATTTATATTGAGTTTCTTGTCATATGATTGCTTGATAGCCTTTGTTCACTCTGATTCTGAGTTTCTTAGCCTTCTCCTTAGCCTGGCTTTGTTTTGACACATACGCGGGTTTTTTCTTGACAGTCACGTACATACGCGTGTTGTACTTCTGCAAGCTGCATACATATGTGATTTTCACTTGAACAGTCGCGTACATCACCCTTTGTTTCTTGGTTGTTGGGTTTGATGGTTGTTGGGTAGGTTTTGATGATGGTTGAGTCTTCTTGGGTCTCTGTGGTGACTGTTAAGTGTCTGTGGAATGGCAGGAAACCTGTCTTTGGTTGAATTTTTGGGCAGTGTCTTTCTTATCATCTTTTTCATTTGATTGTCCTTGCATCTAGGGTTGGGTGTTTTGCTTCCTGATATCCTACTTGGTTTGTATCTGTTACACATAGTAGAGTCTTTATATCAAGATGTTGTTCAGTCCTTGCATTTTCATTTTATTATATTGGAAATACAAAAATATTAAGCATTTTACATTGTTGGCATTTTGATCTTTTGAGTCTTTATCATTAATCTCAGTGCATGTAAAGAAAGGTTGCATTTTTATTTAGAATCATAGAACTGAATTGAGAATTGCATTTTTGAAAAGCATATCATTTATTGAAAATTGATGTTAGGACTTTGCATTGTATTCATATTCATTTATTTTACTTATTGAGTCATAACATCACTAGTTTCACGACTGCACCTTTTGAGTAACCAAGTCCATTAAAATTAATGCTATAATTTAAAATTGATTAGTAACGATTTAATTTTTCTAGGGTGCACAAACTAGCTTAGGATTTAGAGCCTTGGAATAGGATTTTGTGAGTAAACTTTTCCAAGGCTATTAAATCAAAATATGTGTCTGACTAAGGGAGTGGAGAAATCCATTGTATAATCGGTAATATCAAGAGGCTCCACTTACACCGGAGTTAAGCATGAGGTCGCATGAGGTTGGTTGAAGGGATATCTCCACGATACCTTCTTAGCGTCAGATATATTTATGGGGATCTTGCTAGTGCCCTTACCTCTATGAGAGCTGGTTCTTTCAAGGTTTCAGACTTTGCTACCCTTCCCATACGGTGCCCCTGACTTACGAATGTTCGTTTTGTGCATCGATTATACCGTGGTTTCTTAGTTTCTTAACATAGGTACCATATAGGTTACTTGCAGGGACTATTCTGTAGGTACCCTGGGTCAGATAAGGGTCGGACAACACACAACCTTTATGGAGGATTACCTCTCCGGGGGGGATCTGATCAACTGGTTGTTAAGCCCACAAGGGCCCTTATAACTGATTATGTTTCCTCATATATTTAGCAAAGGAGTCTTAGGCCCCTCTTGGGCGAGGCATGCCTACTTTAGAGAGGGAGGTCCCTTTCAGCCACTTTATCATGTTTGTGTGCATATTGGCCTTTTGATTATTTTCAGTGTGCTCTTTGATTATTAGTATATCTTTGAGATTTTATATCATGCCTTGAGTTGTCATTATCATGGATAGTGGAGTCCCTTTGTCTCCCTCATTTAATGCTACCTCCCCCATGACATTCGTTCATTTCATGGGGATGAATCCATCTGTGTTTCATAAAGGTATGCAAAATTAAGATGCTCAGTCAATGCCTTGGGTCTCTAATAATTTTCCTCATCGTATGTCAGACATGTATTCACACTTGCCATCCTCTGTCTCGTCTCCTTATGTGAATAATAGTTGTGGGTCTGGGGGCATGATGCCTCCTGGTTCTCCCTTTTTGTTTGGTGGGGGTCATATCCCTCAAACAACTCTTACGGTAGGAGTTTGGAATCTTCATTCCTAAGAATCCACTTTTCTAGGAGAAAGTGCTCAAATGGGTGGTCATTATACTTATTACACTTCGCCCACCTATCCTTCTTTCGCTATGTCGGTTCCTACAAAAAAAATTCCCATGGCGTACCTATATATGTCCTCTGGTGTTCCATCTAGAGGGAGTCATTCTTATAGTATGGGAAACCCCCTTCACGAAGTTCCTTCTTCTGGGGGCAACATATATCCTCACATGAGTAACCCTTGTCATGTCGCTTTCTCTTCGCAAGAGGCTTCCTCAGTGTCAATGCCCTTACACCCCTTTATGAATCAGTATGGAGGAGGATATTATCCTGTCAGATAGGGCCATGGTGTATACCAAAACCTTTCTTGGCCTGCAATTTTTCAAAACCAGTCTTTCTCAAAACCTTGGTCTCAAATTCCACAACTAACCGCCACCACAAGTCCAATCACTGTAGGTCATACTGGAATTATATCACCAACCTTTGCTAGTCATGTTGGAGATTGATCGATAACCTATGCAAGTCATGTAGAAGACCAGCAACCAGTCGCTGCAAGTCATGCTGGGGGCATAGATATATTCATTGTTAGTCACACTTCATTTCCATCACCAACCTCTGCTAGTCATGTTGGGGATTCATCATCAACCTCTGCTAGTCATGTTGAAGGTTCATCACCAACCTCTGCAAGTCATGTTGCAAATTTTCTACTAGCCTCTGCAAGTCATGCTGAGAGCATGTCACCAACCATTGAAAGTCATGCTGAGAGCATGTCACCAACCATTGAAAGTCATGCTGGAGGAATTCATACAATTGAGAATCCTAGACGTGTAAGACGTAAGCCCAACTTCCTTTGTAGGATTTGTGAAGGAGATCGCCTTACTCGTTTTTGTCCTGCTACAGTTGGGATACTAGAAGTGTGTTCCTCACCTAGGGGGCCTTCAGGTTATGAGTCGTCTTTGGTTTCCCAACCTTCTTTGGTTGATACAGTGGTCATGTCGATGCAATATTCGGTTGACACCCCTCTTCCTTTAGGGGCTGATGCATCTCTTGACCTTGTTGTCTCGCATCCTGTTCAACCAGCAGTCGTGTCGATGCAATATTTGACCGACACCACTCCTATTTTTGGGTTCGATGCATCTCTTGACCTTGTTGTCTCGCATCCTATTCAACCAATGGGTTAATAAGTGGTCTCTTTGATGCAATTTTCGATTGATCCCTCTCTTATAGTTCTAGTTCTATACCTTTTATACCATGTCCTTAGCATTTCTAGTTCTATACCTTCTACGCAAGGGAGCATTCTACTCTCTTTGAGAACACTCCTTCCAATTCCTAGGGTGGTTTCCTTTGATTGGAATGATCTTGTAGAGCCTCGACTTCCTTCTTCTACACCCTTCCAAATAAGGGGCATTCTTCGATATATTGTAGATAAGGTAACCTCTGCAAGTATTTCATCCTCCTCGACTTGGAAAGCTTTGGGTTTTCCCAAGATTGTGTCAGCTTCCTGTGAGTTCTTGACTGTTGACAGAAATATTGCACGTGAACCTTAGCCTCCCCCATGACATGCCGCCTAGAAACCCTCCAACGAGTATGATTTAAGATCTTTTCCGACTGGTCTAAAAAGAGAAAATATTGTCGAGTGAATTTGTCTCTTTCACACTCATTAATTGGATTTAAAAGGTCATGAGTCTTGGTTAAGCTCTTTTCCGACTCTTTTAAAAAGAGAAAATATTGTTGAGTGAACATGTCTCTTTCACACTTGTAAATTGGATTTGAAAGGACATCTATTTGGTGCAATTTTATCCCTTTTTCAAACCAAGTAGACTAAGATTACGAAAAAGGACATTTGTTGGCATTAAGTTGTGATTGCATCTCATGCCCTTGCTTGCAGTATTGAGCCTATTTCTGGTTCTCACTTTTGTGTTATAAGTTGTTTACCTCAGCAATTTGCATCCTCAACCAAGAATGGTCGTGTTTATATTCTTTTCAACTTGAAACTCTATACCTAGGAGGAAACATTCCCCCAAGTGTCCATATCCCACATGCACCTCCTTGCATTGAGCATAGGTATGTTCCACTACTCGAACTAGTTTTTCTTACTTGCAACACTTGTTTCCTCCTTTGTATCATAGCATTCATTTGACTATGAAAAAACTAAAAAAGACGAGCGGGAAGCGAGTATTATCTTATATTGGCAGCAGTCGTGTCATCTTTGAACAAAGCACAAAAATTTTGAGTCCACTTATCATCATAATTTTGGGTTTAGAATGACCTTAGGAAGTTGAGCTCGTTACATAAATTTTACTCCTCCGACTAGTTACTCTTCCAGTCCTTATGGAGATTTTGATTGATGCCTCCTGCATCTCAAAGTTTCATCATTGATTCTATGTTTCCAGAGTCTTCCATATGTCTCATGCTCTTGTTCAAAGGATATCTATCAACCTGTGTCGACCATTCCTCAGAACTCTTGACTTTGCATGTCAGTCATACCCTCAGTTTGTCTCAGAATCACATGAAGTCGTAGTCCTATTGCACACCCTGGTCCTACTCTCCTCATTGGTAGGTAACCTTGAACCCAATAGTCGACATTTCATCATTGGTCATTGACTAGGTGGTTTCCCTTGTGTTCGACGGCAAGACATCTATTCACACATTCGGATTTGTGTAGTGTCTTGGATGCCATTATCCCTATTGGTAGTTTCCTCGCCTTTGTCAACAGTTTTCCTCGTTGGTTGTTATTCAGAGGGTCTTTTTTGTGTACCGTTTTCACCTGGCACACGCGAAAGATTCACAGGGTTGATTGGTTCGTGAACATGTTCTTCATCCGATTTCCTCCAAATCATCAAGCTCCTGCTTTGTACCTCATGTTGAATGATGAGAGATGCCTTAATGCTCTCCTTTCAGCAGATCTCCTTTCATCGAATCCAGCTCATCTATTCTGGAGACGAGACCTAGAGGCTTGCAGTCATTAGTGGCAAGTTCTCTCACCATCGACAGTTGGGAATACATCAATGTCTTATGATTGATGGATTCTTCAAGTGTTCGACCCCGACTCCTTTATTCACACTTGTAAGAATGTACTTGGTGCCTTGATACCTACTTTCATCATTGGTAGGTTGTCTCGCATTTGTTAACAATATACCTCAATGATTGGTAATCAAACGAAGTCTCATTGTGTTCGACCTCAACTCCTTTATTCACACGATGTAGACTTGCACCTTTAGTGGATTGTGTAAAAGACTTGAAGACATCAGTTTATATTCACAGCTTTCCTGAGTTGTTGCTACCTTTCATTGGACCAGTACCTATGTGACTTCAGTGACCATGGGAGATCAGATTGTACTCCATTGTATACAGATATCTTCAGATTGATTTTGAGACTGGTTTTACTAGGCCTTGTTCGTGACTATGACAGTCTTTGGCATGTATCCACCTTTATATTTCTTATTCATGGCCATGGACAGTTGTTTGGTATATTTCACATGGATCTGCAGTATAATTCAAATTGGAAACGATGTATGAAAAGTCAGTACAGATTGTAATGAGCAACTAGTTCTTCCAGCTGAGTCCCCATTACAACACTTATGGGTCTTATAATGTATTTCGGTCATCGCATATACTCCTCTAACCTCACACATTCGGGGGCATATGTTATAGCAAGATTTTCCTCACCTTATGCAAACTTGCACAAAGGGCCTTTTTCCATTTCCCTATGTAGACTTGAAGTCCCTTTTTGCAAATCCCAAAGCTTAAAACATGATTTTTCCACATATATGCGCCATGCCTATATTACAGCATGTGTATACGTATTTTGCACCACTACATCCTGCATACATCGGGATTTGTGCCCAAAATTCAAAAATGGTGTCGGGTTTCCATGTTACGTCATGAGATCTATGATCCTTGGCCTTCCATTTACTGGAAACGTTCTGACTCGGCCCTTCAGTTCCACTTGAAGGCTATAAATGGGCCAAATCCGAGCTATCAAAAAGAGGAGAAGAATTCAACTTTGAGAGCAAAGTTACTCTAAAGAAATTATTCACTTCACATTGAGTCTGCATCCCTTTGTCCTTTAAGTATTAACACATTGTTCATCCCCCAAGCTCTTCATTTATTGATTGAGAACCTCAGTGTCTCTCTTATATGAGCTTGCCTTTGGTGGAGGATTGAAGTGTTGGAGGCCCATCTGGAAGGAACTTATTTTCTTAGTTCTGAACCATGCCGACATGGAAGTTTGTAACTCATTCACTTATGTTGATTACATCTTAATAGAAATACTATTTTCTCATCCAATTAATATCTTGTGAATATTTGAATTGTTATTCCATGGGCGTATTTGTTATGAATATTGATGGATTGTGCTATTGAATGTGTTAACATTATATATTATCACCATATGCTTGTGTTTCTTGGTTGTTGAGGACTAGTTGTAGGTATATTGTTTTGGGTCAAGTGCTCAATGATGGGCTTCATCGAACGTCTGGATGAGGTGGGCCTTTTATGTTGTCTTTCTAGCATATTTGTTTATATAGCATACTTGATATTAGAGTTGATTTCTGCAGTCATTTCTGTCTGTTGTGGTTTACCCATAGCCATAGAGAGATTTCCCTCGTAACAGGTGGGATTAAAAAATTAGGCCCTTATAGTGGATTTGGGTTTGAACTATCTCATGTTGGTAGTAGATTTGGGTTCAAAATTAAGGGGTTGGTTCATCTCATCAAAATGATATGGATTTAGTTACAGTAAACATTTAAGAAGCAAATTTAATTTCTAAATAAAATTAAACAATTTATAGATTAAGAAAATTTGATTTAAACAAAATCTTACCTAGATTTTGAAGGAAACGTATAAGGAAAATGTCAATGAAATTGCAACAACGTTTTCATGTCATTATTAAGGTGAGTCTGGTGGTGTCTGAAGTGGAAAAACAATGGAGAAACATGTGTGTGTTGAGGAGAAAATGAGGGAAATGGCATAGTTTTGTTTTTTATTATGCATAGTAAGACGTGTGTGCATTATGAAATGCAAGTACGTTTTATCTTCCTTGATTTTCCAAGTTGGCATCAACATGTCATTCAAATTCAATCTTCTTAGGTAATTCAAAAATAATGTGTGCACACTCTACAAATAACATGGACATGTTTTGTAAGAACATAACGATCACAAGTTATAAAAAAACCCTTTGCCTATTTTACATTGTCAACTTTGTGCAAGATTCCATCTATCAAAATAATATCAAACTTTGTCATTAGAAATAATGGAAAATCAAATGCAAATGATTCAAGTTGGTCTCTCAATCAAATTTATCACATCCAATCTCATTGAGTCGTAATCCAAACCTACTCAAGACTCAAGAGTCTTAGAAAGAAATGGTGAAGATACTAGTATGTTTTGTACATGTACATCCACCATAAAACGTTGATCTTGTAGATAGTCAACCTTTAAACTAACATCCTCAACCCAACATCATCACACTAAAAGGGAGTGTCACCCTACTTGAAAGACTATATAACTAAAACCAAATAAAACCAAATAAAAATTGACTAACTCCATGGTATGGACAAATTAATCATTTCTACATAATTTTTATAGAGTTACTCTTATAATAATAATAATCTATTTTTAAGATCACCGCGAAGCGAGACGTCAAATTGGTGTATGAGACCCTCTCCGCCCAAACTAGTAAAGTCTAGGAGATGTATACATACCCTACTCCCTTCTGGGTTTGAACTTGTGACTTCTTAGAAGGAAACACATGTTCTTAACCATTAAAACCACATGTTATAAAGTCTCCCAATAAAACTTTAAACAAAAATGTGTTTATAACCAATAACAAGAAACAAGTATCTTAGTAAATTATCTTTCCTCACTTAATATTGACACAACAATTTGTACAAAATGCAACTTATAATAACTTTAATTAAACTCTTTTTTCTAAGATATGTCACTTATATATTGAGTAAACTCTTTTTTCTAAGAAATGTCACTTATATAGTAATTGTGTTAGAGAGGCACATTCTACAAGAGATACAATTCAAGTTAGGAAGATTGTGACATATGTCCATAATATTGATTTCAATATATTAGTAAAACTTATATATTCAACATCATTGTTAACGACTCTCGTTCTGTGTGGTAACCGTTGGTAAGAAAGATTCTCTCTCCTGTCTGCCTTCCTTCTGAACTGATCTACTGATAGAGCGGGTAACTGAACTGAGCTGCGGTAATGGGTTTTGATTCTTTCTATGCAGTAATGGGTATTCTTTCTCTGCAGTAACCGGAAGAAAGGCAGGCAGGATTCTGCATTCACTCCATTGAAGCCGACTGAGGAATGGAGAGGAGGAGTCGACGGCACCCAATAACAACGCACTACAGCACATCGTCAGCACATTAGATAGCCACTGCAAACTCCGCATTTTTAAAATCTGTAGATGCGAAACGGCAAGAAACCGGCGCTCGTTTCTAGAGAAAATGTCTTCGTTTCGCATAGTTTATCGAGAAACGGTTTTCTGTTCAGAACTAGCCGTTTTAAATATGAAAAATAAAATAAACGATTATTCTAAACGTTCAATTTTTTTGGTGTTTTTATCGGTATATTTTCTTAATAATTTGATTGAAATCCAATTAAAAGTTGTTGAAATATCAGATTTGACTGATTGAATGTGTATAATTCCAGTTCTTCAGGGTTTTTCGGAGTGTGGAATTCATTTATACATTCAAAAACACAATTTGAATAATAAAAAGGGTGTTGAATATGTTTATGTATTCAAAAACACAACTTGAACAATCAAAAACAAAAAAATGATTTCAACAAGATATATTTCACCAGATTCCAATGAAAAAATTCAAAAAATCAAATATTTAAACAACTCCTAAAATAAACAACATAAACCTTCACATGTAAATTTTTAATTATTCAAAATTGTTACAGTCGTTTGAAAAGAATTAACTGGAGGCCCATTGTTATCTCATTTCGGCTTCATGATGTGCAGAAGCTTTGGATTATCATAATTTCATGTTCTCTCTTTACCGTTATTTGACTCTGAAAAAAAAACAGAAGAATGATGAAGAAACTCTTCAGAGTAAGAAGAATAATGGGCAGAACAGCATGAAACTTTTGGAGTATCATTAAGTCTAAAATACTAAAACAAAAAATTGTGTAGTTTCCAAACTAATGTTGACATGTATAGTTTCAAACTGACATGAACTCTATTTATGGGATACGAAGTATTTTTTTAATAAAGTTTTCATGTTTAGATTGTTTTTGAGCATTCTATGTTGTTTTATGCCACAAATGTTTTTGCGGCAAACATATATATAGATACGCACGAAGAACAAGACGACGAAGCAAGCAGTCTGTCTAAACAACAAGTCAACATAGATGAAATATCAGTACTTATGACAATATGAAAGGATGGGTTAAGGAAATATTGATTTCATGCATAATCATAGTGTAAGAAAGATTCTTTCATACAAATAGCTTAAGGTATCTGATTTCTTCTTTCTGTTTTCAGCTTTAAAACAAAAATGTTAAAAAAAACATTAAAAAAAAAATGCATTGACATGAATGTTTTTATGTAAAGTATTAGATATAATATAATGTACAGAAACAAGAATATTTAATAGATATAAATAGAACAATAAATATTGAGAAGAGCAATACTAAAAATATATATATTTATTGGAAAAAAACAATATTCACTTGTGAGGGGGCAACCTCCACCAGAGTTAAGTTCTATTACAATAATTCTTAAGACATTTTTTTGAATGCTTTCTACTCTTATTTATATTAATATTATCTTTTAAAGAACATTCTAGAGGAAGGTCTTTCTAGAAGGAGAAGTTTCTATTAAGTCTTCTTATATTGACTTGTTCACATTTATTCAATAGACCTTCTTAACTAATGTTGGCCTTTATTACATGGAAAATATATTATTCTATCTAAGTGAGGGGTTAGGGGTTTTAGGTCCCTAACATGCCCTCCCCCTTGAAAAAGAGTCTTGTCTTCAAGACTTAAGATGATGAAACTATTGCAGAATGGTAGTCGGCTCCCAGGTGGAATATTTTGGTGGAGTATCCTTCCATTGGACCAAAACTTTATGGATGGTGCATTGACGGAGATGACGCTTTCGCTAGTCCAATATTGCTTGTGGCTACAACCAAATGGAACCTTCTTCATCCAACTCTAGTAGACCAGTCTCGGTGTGGCACTTGGTGCCAATCACTTTCTTCAGGCATGAGACATGGAAAACCAGATGTAGCTTGGAGTGGCTAGGCAAAACTAACTGATAGGCCACCGGCCCCACACGTTTGAGAATAGTACAAGGACCGTAAAATTTGGGGGCAAGTTTTTGACACTGTTGAGATTTGAGTGAAGTCTTCTTGTATGGTTGTAGACGGAGAAACACCTGGTCCCCTTCAACAAATTGACGTTCAGAACGACCATGATCTGCCTGTTGTTTCATGCGGTTTTGATCCATGACCAAATTTTCTTTGAGAGTACGGAGAATGATCATGTGGACTGTAAGATTACGTTCAACCTCGTGAACCTTGGAGACACCCAACATGTATGGGAGAACCATGAGTGGCTTTTGTCTGTAGACTACTTCAAAAGGAGTCATGCGAGTGACAGTATGGTAAGAGGTGTTGTACCCGCATTCAACTAGGGGTAACCACTGAACCCATTGATGTTTTTTGTCTAATGCAAAACACCTCAAATATATTTCCAAACACTTGTTGACCGCTTTTGTTTGGCCATCAATCTGGGGATGATAGGTTTTGATGAGATGCAATTGGATTCCGTCGAGCTTGAACAATTCTTGCCATAAATTGTTGGTAAAAATGGGATCACAGTCAAAAACAATAGAATGAGGCATGCCATGGAGTTTGAAGATATTATCTATAAAAATTTGAACCACTGTAGATGTTGTGAACGGATGTTGAAGAGCACATAAATGAGCATATTTGGAAAGAAGATCCACTACCACCATGATGCCTAACTTATTACCTGATTTGGGTAACCCACCAATGAAATCCATAGAAATGTATGTCCAAATTGTAGAAAGAAAGGTGTGGATGTCCTCTTTCATACCATCCTAAGAGAAAGAATTTTTGATCCATTCATAAGTTTTGGTAAAACTTGAATGGCCCAATGTAGGTGAAGCATGAAACTCAGAGGGAACCGTGGATTTGAGGTCGATTGTTTGCTTAAATACAAGTGAACTTTATGGAGGAACTCTTCATTGTGCCACAAGTACCCTGGAGCAGCTTGGGGATTACGTTGAAGTTTGTGGATTAGGATAGAAATTTTGGGGTCTTGCAACCATTCCTGGCGAACAGTCTAAATCCAGTTGGCGAAAATGAATGAGACGAAAAAGAGGGACCCTTATTCTTCATATTTCTTGGAAAGAGCATCAACCACCACATTTTCTTTTCCCTTCTTGTAAACAATATCATAGTCATATCCAAATAGTTTGGTCACCCATTTTTGTTGCTCCAGAGATGAAATTTGTTGTTCAAGTAAATACTTGAGGCTTTGATGATCTATTTTATTTTGGAAGCGGTGTCTCAATAGATAAGGGCACTAGAGATCTAGTGCATGAAGAATAGCCAACTTTCATTTTCATAGATCGATTGGCCCAAATGTCAGTCTGACAACTATTTTTTGGTGAAATCCAAAGGTCGTCCATCTTGCATAAATACTTCCCCTATTCCTCTCTCCAATGCATCATATTCTAGAGCAAAGGTATTAGTGAAGTGAGGTAAGGCCAGTACAAGAGTAATGCACATAGCATCTTTCAAGGCTTGGAAGGATTGGTCAGTTGTTGAAGTCCAACTAAAAGCACTCTTTCTTAAGAGAGTTGTTAGAGGAGCTGCAATTTTTCCATAGTTCTGAATAAACTTGCGATAATAGCCAGTTAAACCCAGGAAACCACGTAAAATTTTAAGAGTTTTAGGGTGAGGCCAATTTTGCATAGCTTCATTTTTCTTAGGATCCACCTTTACACCATCATTTCCAACAATATGTCCCAGGTACTCAACTTCAAAGACACCAAAATCACATTTATATCGTTTAAGGAAACCTGTGTGCTTGGAGAGGAGATGGAGGACTTGAGCATGTGGTTGAGATGGGTGGGCCACATTTACTATATATGAGAATATCATCAAAAAAAATCAATACAATGTGACAGAGGAAAGGACGAAATACATGATTCATGAGACTTTGAAAGGTGGAGGGAGCATTGCAAAGACAAAAGGGCATGAATAAGAACTCATAGTGGCCCTCATGAGTGTAAAATGGAGTCTTGGGTATGTCTTCCTCTTTCATGCATATCTGGTAGTAGCCAGAACAGAGGTCAAGTTTGGTAAAGTATTGAGCCCCATTGAGTTCATTCAGAAGGTCATCTATGACAGGAATGGGAAATTTTTCCTTTATAGCAATTTTGTTTAGGGAACGAAAATCAGGACACATGTGCCAAGTGCATTCCTTCTTGAGGACCATGACTACAAAGGAATAATAAGGGCTAGTACTGGGACGGATAACACCCACTTCTAATAATTCGTGGACAATTTTCTCAATTTCATTTTTTTGAGCAAAGGGATGATGATAAGGGTGAACATTGAGAGGAAGGTTGTCCAAGATTAAAGGAATGGAATGGTCATGGTCACAGTGGGAGGGGGGAAGGACTTGGGGAGTTTGGAAAACAGTATGATGATGGAAAATGATAGCTTGAAGGTCTAGGTGTACCAAGGGTGTATCAACTACTTGAATTGAATGGAGTTGGGAAATGATGCTAGAATGACCTTTTTTGAGTAACTTTTTCATGTGGTGGGAATTGTTGATCTCTGAAGAACCTGCGGTAATGCCTTGGAATTTATACAATTGCCCTTCTTGTTGAAATCGCATGGTTAAATCATTAAAACTCATGGTTATGGGGCCATGAGTGTGTAACCATTCAGTTCCAAGCACAATTTCACAACCATCCATGTCAATAGAAAACATGTGAGAATTCAAGTTATACCAACCAATTTGGAGGCACACATTTTCACAATGCCCCCCACATTTCACGGAACCACCATTGCCAATCATGATTTTAAAATTGTTGACAGCACAGATATAGAAATTGATTTCTTTGGCAAGGTGGCGATGAATGAAATTATGAGTGATGCCACTATCAAATAGGATAATCACTTTCTTGTGCTTCATGTAACCAAAAAAATTGAGGGTTTGGGGAGTAGAAAAACCAGTGAGAGCATTCAGTGAAATCGGTGGTTCAACTTCAGGAGTATCAAAAGGTGGTCTAGGGTCATCTGTTTTTGGTAGCTCTGCTTCAAGTGAAACCTCAACCTCTTCATCAAAAACATCCTCCGAAATGGCCATAAAAAAAATTTGTTCTTTACACTTGTGCCCAGGAAATTATTTATCATCACAAGTATAGCAAAGACCCTTGAGTTGGAATTCAACCATTTATTCCCGTGTTAATTTTTGGACTTTTATAGGAGGGGATTGAGGGGAAAGGGTGGTGGGTTTAGGGAGGCGAACAAAAGTGGGTTTAATGCTCTTGGCCCAGATGGCTTGTTGTTCCTCCTTAGCACATTTATTTTCTTCCAACCAAGTCTGAGGGAGAGCCATGATGACTTGGGCTCATATTTCATCCTTGAGGCCACTCATAAAGCATTCTCGGAAGAAGCCATCTTTCATTCCCTCCGGTTGAAAATCCAATTGCTCAAAGGAAGTGATAAAATATTCCACTGTGTCAGATTTTTTCAACTTGGTCAGATGTCCTAAATGGTGAGTGTATGTGTCAAACCATTCATACGACTCAACAACAAACTATGTCCAAGCAACATACCCTTGGCGTACATTTATGCATCATTTCCACCATTTCCATCGCTCTTGATCCAAATAGATAATTTTGTAACGAAGTTTGGTCAACTCATCATTAATGTCATGTAGGGAGAAATAGTGTTCCATCTAAGTAACCAAGGCTTGTGGATCCAAGCCATCAAAATTGTTTACCACGACTCTAGGAAGACGGGGGTCATGAGATAGGGAGTTAGAATAAGAGTGTAGAGGTTGGTTGGAGTCAACACCTTATGTATAGAGAGGTGGTTCAAAGGACGAATAGCTCTGAAAATTGTTCATGAATTGGTGGAGATCATAATGGACTTCAACAATTTGGCTACCGAGTTGTTCTTGGATGTGGTCCATTTTGGCATGTATGGCAGGAATGTCATTATGCACATTGGCTTGAAGGGATGTAAGGTTGGTGCTCAATTTCTGATTGGTTTCTTCTTAGCGGGTGGGATCCATGAGGGGATGAGGGATGGGTCCATGAACAAAAAAGAAAATAAGTGATATATACCACTATGATCAGGACAATGAGAGGAAGCCAAGGGGATAAGTGGGAAATAAGGGTGTTGGGAAGGGTATGGGTCCATGGGGTAAAAAAAGGGTTAAAACTGATAGGTATCACAACAATCAGTGAAAAAAGGGGAATCCAATGAGATAGGTATCAAATAAGGGTGCAATCAAGACCCATACTTTTTTTTTAACTCATGCGGAGTTATACTCGAGCTTGAATAATACTATAGTGTCGAAATGCCCAAATTCTTAACAGGAAAAAAAAAATGTGCAGTAATTTTGCAACCAGAATACAAGAGGCAAGGTTGTGTGGCCAAAATATCCTTTATGATCCTTGTCTGGTATGTTCCCCCTAGGTTAGGGTTTACAGGGTGCCTATGGACAAGGGTTTTCCCTGTGCTATAGATCTTTGATATATGTGTGGGTTTGAACATTAGTACTTGTCTCAATATCTCAAGGCACCAACTAAGGAGGCTCGACCATACCCTTAGCCGTACTACCCGATTACCCAGGTACCAGAGAGTATCTTCTCGAGTGTTGTTCTCGATGGCACTATAGCAGTCAGACGGTTGATCGATTGATCTAGGGATGGTTTAAGGAGACCTAGGGGAATCTCGATATACATGTCGATACGTGGGAGTAATGGTCATGTACATATTTTTTCTGATGCGGTACTACTCGAGGGGTTAGAGAGGTTTCCAACAAGGGAGAAACTTTGGTTTCTAGGCAACCCCATGAGACCATTTGTGTCTCTGATGTGTAGTATTCTCCACCATACGTTTACCCACTGAGAAACAGATATATGTGCTTTAAATACACTGGCAGTACACGTCTCTACCCTGGAAAAAAATTGAACCCACAATTCCTGCCAAGGAAAGTTCTCTGATACCACTTGTAAGGTACCAGATTTAATATAATATGAAAAAATAGGAATATTCAACAGATATCAATGGAACAACAAAATATTGAAAAGAGAAATACCAAAAATAATACATGTATTGAAAGAAAGCAATGTTCACTTGCTTCTTCGAGGGGGAAACCTCCAGTAGAGCAGAGCTCTATTAAAATAATTATCAAGACAGGATTTTGCATGCCTCATACTCTTATTTATACTAATATTATCTTCTAAAGAACATTCTAAAGGAATATATTTTTAGAAGTGGAAGCTTCTATTAGACCATCTTACATTGATTTGTTCACATTTATTCAATAGGCCTTATTAACTAATGTCAACCTTTATTACATGAAAAATATAATATTTTATCTAAAAGGTTAAGGAGTTTAGGTCCCTAACACCTTCATTCGGTTGTTAGTATTAAGAAAAAAATTCTAATATCTCTGGATCATTTAAGACATATGATTCTAATTCGATGATGGGTTATCTTCATAAGAGGCTAATTAAAGCCAATACAAAGATTTGAAGTAATTTGAACTCATTACATTTATAATCCTTTTATTTTCTTTTATGAAATGAATTATGTTTTTCACTTGATAAAAGAATATATTTAGGTACTCTAATCACCATGATGTTAATGCATGTTCAATCACTTATGAAACAAGTAAACATCAAATTGATCTCAACATATTTATGTTTGTTTTTAGGCTGCATTGATTTTAGCATGGGTCTTTCTGTTTGTTTTTAGCATGGGTTGATTTCAAACCGAATCCTTCCTTACGTATATTTGTACGTTTATGTATATTTTATGGTGCATTGATTTCACATTAATCTTTATTTATTTTGATGGTTCAGTGATTTCGGCATTGTTTTAGCGTGCATTGATTTCAGCATGGGATCCCTAAGTATATATCTATGGTGTGCATTGATTTTAGCATGGGTCCTTATGTCTACTTGTACTGTGCATCGGTTTCAACATGGGTTTATTATGTTTTTTTGTGGTACAATGATTTGAGCATGGGTCCTTATCTTTGGTTTAAAATGCATTGATTTCAACATGGGTCCTTATGTTTGGTTTAAAATGCATTGATTTCAGCATGGGTCTTCTTATATGTTTCAACATGGGGTCCTTATGTATATTTTTATGGTGTGCATTGATTTTAGCATGGGTCCTTATGTCTATTTGTACAATGCATTGGTTTCAGCATGGGGTCGTTATGTCTTTTATGGTGTGTATTGGTTTTATCATGGGTCCTTATGTCTATTTGTACAATGCATTGGTTTTAGCATGGGGTCATTGTGTTTTTTTGGTGATACAATGATTTGAGAATAGGTCATTTGTTTGGTTTAAAATGCATTGATTTCAGCATGGGTCTTTATGTTTGGTTTAAAATGCATTGATTTCAGCATGTATCCTCGTGTATGTTTTACAATGCATTGATTTCAACATGGATTCCTTATGTATATTGTAATTGCACAATGATTTCAGCATAGGGTTCATATGTTTATTGTTACAATTTATGGTGTATTTATTTCAACATTGGTTATTATGTCTATTTTATGATGCATTGATTTTAGCACAAAGTTTATGTCTATTTTTATGATGCATTGATTTTAGCACGAAGTTTATATGTTTATTTTAATGGCGCATTGATATCAGCATGGGTTCATATATCTATCAAGTGGTTATGTAAGAATACATATAAATGAGGGGAGGTCACATGTATTGTTTGGGACTCTACCACTCATATGGTTCAACATAACATTAAGAAGTTTCAAAGTCTTAAATTGGGATATTTCATTAGGAATGTTCTATGAGAGAAAATTATCATAGAGATCTAGTGACGTGAGAGAAATTTGAAAGAATTTCCTCCACAAATTTATAATAGCCTACTAATAAAAATTACCATCATGGAGAGATTTCCTAACTCTAGAGGAATATGCTTGTAAGATTATTTCCCAAGAGACCCAAAACCTCAAGCTTGGCCACTCTTCAATATGAAGACGAAATACTTCCATCAAAGAAACATTCTCTAAAATCTAGATGTTCAAGTTGTGACAACATGATCATATCCTCAAGCAAGGCCTCTGAAGTTATTGTTGTACGTAGAATTTGTTAATAGTGATATTTGCATCATCAAATTTTGGCCAAATAGCAAATGTGGCAAGGCACTATGGAAGTTATGGCATTTTTGCAGCATAATGGTTTTTATACACAGGTATTACAGGATTTATCTTCATCAATGGCAGAGGTTAATACCATTATACAAAATATATCATTTGGAACAAGGTTCAAAGGTGAAAACACTAAAAACAGAGAGTTCGCAGCAAAATACAATTCGCTGCGAAATTTTCTGTAACAGAGATTTTGCAGCAAATTTGTACGCTTTGAACTCTCATTTTCATCATATCTTGAAATATATGAACTGGGTTTTTCTTAAATTTGTTTTGGAGGAGAAACATAATGTATTTGACTTGCTGACCAAAACTCATCCTGACCCAGTTCATTGTTTTGGAGAAAATTCGAAATAAGAATCTACAAGAAAATTCGCAGTGCATCCTGCAGATATGTTGCGAACTCTAACAATTTGATAAATATGAATTATGGGAGGGAGATGACAGAAAGGGTTTGAATGGTTTCCTAGGAGGTATTTGGATATTAGGGGCATGTGTTCTATCACTAGATCAAGAAACATGACCTGTTTCAAAAGGCATTTATCACAATAGACAAGATCCAAAAAAAATAGGAGCTAGGTGGATTTTCCGTTTCACATTGTTGTAACAACTCCTAGAGAAAAGAGAATCCAATGCAACCACTTGGGATTCAACCACTTTAGAGTAGGAAGGAATGATACACTATATATAGAAGTTGTTTTGTTGATGAAAGGGTTCAATTCATGATCCAAGAGAGGTTCATGAGAGCAAAAAAGGCAGTTTACCTGTGTGTGTTTATTTGTAAGCATGAGGGCATGTGATGTAACATTTTATGTCATTAAAGATCCATGAAAGTTGTTTATCAGATTGTCTTCTTTGTTTTCCATTTATTTGTCATCATCTTACTTAAATATAATGCATATTTTGAATATCCAAGGCTTCCTATGATTAATGGATTCCTGGACAGTAGAGGATCTGTTGTAACTTGTCTATTAATCTATGTTTTGTTCAAGTTTTCTTTAATATGTTTTGCAGAAAGGATCTTTGTATGATTGATGTTCTTCATTTTTTCATATTCTCTATGCTTCTACCCGTAATTATATAAACATTTATCTGGTATACAGTTTGATTTCCTTTGATCTGTAGGATGTTTATGACTCCATGCCCAATGGTAGCCTACTCATCTGCAGTTTGTTTCCCTTTCTTTTCTCATAGAGTCTTTATGGTCTACCTGAACATAAACATGATTAAATATTTCATTTTTCCAGCATTCAAATGGGTATTGGGCTTGTTCTTAAAGCATTCTAAGAAAACTCCTGGTGCTAACAGAAACATTCATGATACCCTTGTCTCTATAAAATCCAATGGGATTAGAAATATTTCCATTGATTTTCACCTTGGGTAGATGTTGGCATGTTACTCTTATTTCAACCTTGCTACACACTACTGAAACTAGATTAAATCCATATTAACCCAAATATATCAATAATAGAGAGAGATCAAATCCTTCTAGGTGAAAACCTCGATATTTTACTCCGTCCAAAAAGTTTGCACCTTGAGAGATTTGATCCCTCGGCACTTGATACATCTAGGGTTAAGATGTATCTGAGCTAGTTAGATCAAATTAATTCATAACCAAGGGCTTGAAGGAGATTATGTGATCATATACTATGGTAGATTGTGATTAAGATATTTTAAGATAAATTCTTAGATTTGAACAATATCAGAGAAGATACAACATAGCCTGGTGGGCTAGCTCAAGTAGTTGAGTTCTTTGATCTTCATGTATGAGGTATTGGGATTGATCCCCTAAGTTGGATGCCTTTAGTGTGTGCCTCACTCAATGTCACTACTAGGTCAAGCATTGTAATCAGCATTGAAAAGTCTACATTGGGTACCATATGCAAAATGTGAGGAAGTGCCCAAGGGTTTCCCTGAGAGGTTTCCCTTGGAAAAATAATAGAAGTTAAAAATTTTAATTTAGACTTATACTATTAAATTTTAAAAGGACAAAATAACACAATTTAAATAATGAAAACATTATTTGGAAACATATATTAAATTCAACTTCTGAAGTATACGTCCCAGACGTAGTAAGTTTATGTGGTTATTGTAACATAGTTGGTCATGTTGCATTGCCTAAATTGGATCACAAGTAATTCTCTTAGCAGACACAATGACTCGGCATATGCCACATTCTAGTCTTTCTTCATGAAATATTATTGACATCGGGAACCCAAAACACACATTAGCATGCATCCAAAATGTTGTAAGTTATATATTGATAATTCTAAAAAACAAGGTTTCCAGCTCAAATTGTACTTCTCTATCATTGACACTCCACTATGGAAAATACAATTACTTTTAGAAAAACACTTGGTCTTTTCATTTTCAATTTTTGGAAAATACAATTTCCTTATCAATGATTGATGTTTCCAAGCATTCTACAATATTGGGCCTAGCCAAAAAAGGATTTGAACTATTGTATTATTGACAATAATAATGTGTCCATGTGATCTATAAACCCCCTTGGATATTCAAATGGTCAGATCGTCAAAATAACTCTTAAAATAATTGCAACTACAGTGACCCTATGCTCTACCAAGTGACTATTCTTTTTTTTATTTTTAGTTATTTAACATAAATATAAAGAACATTGTATGGACTCTTTAACTACTATGAAATGAAAAAAAAAACATAACTACAGTAGAAAATACACACATAATAACACCATCCACATAATATTTACGCCAATGGAACCCAAGGTGTACCTTTCCTTTTTGTCAAAAGAATGTACAAGGCAAAGTAAAGAGATCATAAAGCTCAATGTAGAAGTACAAGACATTATGGTCTTCCACAATCCCCTGAAATGTATTATATTTCCTCTTTTTTCTATCACTCTACTCCTCTTGGTAGTTTCTTTTTACGAAACATGAAATCACTACATAGGAGTTGAAATTGTTTCCCTCCTTTCAACTAGAATTTTAAATCCCTTCCTTGGCCAATGGATTGGGTATTCGAATTCTTTGGTACTTCTTAAAATATCTAGTCGATTATTGTATGTTAATAACTCCTCATGGGTGGATCATGGTGAGCTAGCATGGTTTCCACATGGACCTACGGAAAATAATTGAGTTGTTACTTTTTCGGGGTATTACTTTTAAATAGGGATTGTGTTCGAGGAAAATGACCAACCATTAGAAATATATAGACCCATATTTTGTAGTGAGTACCCCCAAGAAATTTTTCGCAAGGTAAGAGACCCAAAAAACTCCACCTTTTAATACCCCTAATAGAAGCAATTTGTGTTCTAGTCCACTAGTGCAATTTTTAGGATCTAACTGAATCTACCCAATAAAAGTCCCACATTTTATATTCCCCATTCAAGAGAATCAGTAAAGAAATACAGTAACCATGTAGGTCATTTTTTTATCATCCCTCCATGTTTTGGGATTCTTTTGGTCTCCAAAATCTTAAATTATAAAGAATATTGGGAAATAATTCCCCAACTTTCTCAATGGAGTGTCACTTGGCCTTTTCTACTAGTTGTTCCTTCAATCTCACCTTCCAAAGTTCTTGTTGACCCATTGTGGTCAATCTGATCTTGTTCTACAAAAAAATGTCTTCTAGAAATTTTTCTTATGCATTAGGTGCCAAATATTTTATGTAAGGTAAGACTTGGCCCTTGTCATTCTCCTTGAGAATGGATGGCTCATAGATTTTTTTGTTCTCTAAACTTACTAATAAGTAATTGTGTATATAAGGAGGGATGTTGAGTCTATAAGATTTTTTTATTACCTTCTCCAATAGATCAAAAGATCTATCTCTCTAGGCCTTGATTTTCTTTCCTAGGCCCTACAACATTTCCTTGTTTAGGTGCAACTAGTTTGTGTCTCCTATTTTGAAGATATTTTAAACCGTGTGTTGATCATGCCTAGCCTTGTACTTTACTTTAGATTTATTCATATTATTTTGAACCTATAGGTGTATCTATATGATCCCATCTATGAACTTCTCTATCTCCAATGCATCACCTAAGGATGATGCCCCTGCTTCAAGTTGTCTATATATAATATCCAAATAGGATGGTGGTGAATACCCAAAATAGATTTCCAAAGGGGACTTATTGGTGAAAGTGAGAACCATATTATAAGAATGTTGTATGCAAATCAAATTTTCATCCCAATGTCTTAAATGCTTCTCATTATAAGTCCTCAAAATCTGAACCAAATTCCTATTCACCACCTCTATTTACTCATTAGTCTACGGGTAAAAGGTTATGGATATATTCAATTTATTGTTGGACAGATTGTCATTCACGTGTTGTCATTGATGTCAACAGTCATAGTAAGCAGAACAACAAGGTTAATCTCATGAAGAAAAATAATTTGCAGAAGAACACACCTTAAGGCTAAAGAAATTCATGATTATTATTGATCACGATAGGATCAACAATGTTCCTATCATAAAATCTCAGGAGGGTTAGCAAATGCAGAGTTCAAGCTCAGAAGAGATGGCGCATTGAAACTCAGTAGGTATGGCGCGATAAAACGCAAAACAATTCAAGATCGTTGATGCGCAACCGCAAAATCTACGGTAGGGATAAATGAGGTAAAGAGGTTGTGAGTTTGAATATCTGAATAGCCGTTTAGCCGTCGGATCAAACCCAAGTTCTTGTCAAGCCGTCGGATCATTTTCAACTGGAAGGATAGGATAAGCAAAGACGAAGTCGCGAAATGTGAATTCACGAGAAAGGGATCTTGGTCGTTGGATCGCAGGAAAATCAGGACCGTTGATCTGAGATAGTTGAAATCGAGAGTTCCCGATACGCGAAATCCCGACGCGCTCGGAGGTAAACCTCAGGGTTTGGCTGGAGGTCATATCGATGTTAGTTAAGGAATGGAGCTAGCAATAACTAGGCCCCTGTCAGGATTTCGTAGGTCGGGAGAGTTAGGGAGACTCACACGCAATGTCTCAATATGCAAAATCACAAAACACGAAGTCCCAATGAAATCTATACCATTGAATCACAGACAGATATTAGGTCGTCGATCTAAGATACCCTTCGGATACTATCATGACCGTTAGATCAAGGAGATGAACATGTGTCACATCGGGAGATCTATGTCGACATCAGAAAGAAATTGTGACAGACCACGTCAACAAGGACACATGGCATAATCAGAAGATGACAAGTGTCAAGTTGATTCAGCATTTCAGGTACATGAAAATCACCAATCCAAGTGACACATGGAAGCTACTCGACTAGTGACATGTCATCAAGTGACGTAAGCAGTTACATAACTCTAGGAGTTTTACTTCGGCAGTTTCACCACCAACAAATGACAAGAGTGTTGAAGTACCGAAGGGCCGTAGGGATGAAGTCGCGAAGGCCGAAGTCTCGAAGTGAACGAGGAGGACACGTGGTAGGAATTTGTGGATTATGGCTAAAAGTGTTATGGGAGAGCATGAAGGTTGAGATTTGAAATCTCCGGAGTTCGGAGACCCGAAGTAAATGGTGGCCATACATCTCAACACCTGATTAAGTCTTGGCCATCGGATTTAGCAGTTAAAGGATGAGTGTAATGATTAATGCTAACCATTGATCTAATTCCGAGATGTAATGTGAGTCATCTGATCAGTTCGGCAATATCGTATTCAAGAGTTTTGAAATGTTGGAAGTCACGAAGACCCGAAGGGCAAAGTGCTGAAATTCCATCAGTCATTCATCCCATTAGAAGATCGAATCGTAACCATTGATTTAATAAATCACTCAAGCACTCGTTTGTCTTAGCATATGGTTACCACCGATGGTCATATGATATAAGAGTTTTAAAAGGAAACTGTTATACGTCGCTATATTTGGTAAGCCCATGGTTCTGTAATGCTCGGTCATATGAAATGGATTGAAGGAAGCTCCTTTGTAGAATTTGGTCTCTGTGAAAATAAAAAAGATTTGGGATCGAGTATAAAGGATTAAATTGATCCATGACTGTGATGAATTTATGAAAAAACTTCAAAGTAAAATAAATAAATACTAATTAATCGAAGATGTGTGATGGTCGAAATGAAGGGACACAGTTATATCACACTCACACCATTTAAAGAGTATATAATTATGGAAGAGTGTTGAGAAGAAAGTGTCTCTACGGTCCAGATCAGAAGATCAAAAGCTAAAGCAGATTCCAGGAAGAAAAGATGATACATATGCATTAAGGGTGGTTGGGTAGTGCAAGGGCAGGTTGGTGCCTATAGGGGGAGTTGGTGCTTCCTAGTTAGTTGTAGTTGACTAAACAGGGGGTTGTAGCATCCTACCAATTGGTGCTGGTAAACTAGGGTGTGGGTGCATCCTGATCAGTTGGTGTTGATCAAAAGGAAGTACATCTTCCTTCTATGTAACAT
>SNQJ01S0012811.1:35029-58734 GCA_010110895.2 Picea sitchensis
TGTTGTATATTGTTGATGACCACATGAAGAAAGATTAATAATGTTTTAACAGACTTAAAATTGTTTAAGCTCACATACAACTGATTCACCCCCCCCTCTCAGTTGTTTTAGTACTTCCAAAAAAAAATTTAGAAGTTTATCTGGATGATTGGACAATATTTAGTTTATTAAAGGGCCATGATGAAATTATAAGGTTAATGTTAGAGAGATGTAGGCAATGTCATATTTCCTTGAACATTAAGAAATGTATATTTATTACACCATTTGACATCCTACTTGGACACATTGTATGAAAACAGGGCTTAATAGTAGATCTTGCAAAGATTGTTGTTATTATCAATTTACCACCACCAAAGTCAGTGCGTCAGTTGAGAGCAACATTGGGCCACACTGGGTACTATAGAAAATTTATAAAGGGATATGAAAATAGTACTGCACTCATGGAGAAGTTACTAGAGAAAGACATCAGGTTTCAATGAAATGATGAATTCCAAGAGAGCTTGGGAATATTGAAGGAGAAGATGGTGAGAACACCAATTTTAATCTTTCCAGATTGGATAAAATAATTTCATGTGCATGTGGATTCTTCATCCATTGCACTTGGAGCAGTTTTGGCACAACCAGGTGAAGGATACATTGACCACCCAATATATTTTACTAGTAAAAACTTATCTGAGTCTAAGTATAACTATAATACTACAGAAAGGGAAGGCCTGGCTATGGTATATGCCTTACAAAAGTTCAAACATTATTTATTGGGTCAACATTTTAAAATGTTTACGGATCATTCCACTTTGAAGTACCTAGTAAACAAGACAATGTTGGGGGGGAGGATTTGTAGATGGTTGTTATTTTTTCAAGAATATGATTTTGTTATCATAGTAAAACCAGGGAAGCTAAATGCACAACTAGATCATTTGTTGAGAATTACTAATGGAGAGGAGCCAAAGAACTTGGAGGACAATTTTACTGCCTCTAACTTATTTTCTATTCAGATTGTTGATGATTATTTTGTTGACATTGTTGGATTTTTTACACAATAATGGCTCCTAAGGAATTTACTGTCACGCAAAAACAAAAGGTTGGAAGTGTGCACTACAAACTATCAGTTGATTGCGCGTCATTTATACAAGTTAGATGTAGATGGAATTCTAAGAATATGTGTGATGGAGCATGAAAAATCTATGGTGTTATAAGAAGAACATGAATGAATAGATGGAGGGAATTATGTAGGAAATCATACAACACAAAAGGTGTTGCGCGTAGGATTATGGTGGCTTACAATGCATAAGGATGAAAATGAATATTTTCAGACCTGTGATGTCTGTCAGAGGGTATGGAAACCATCAAGAAGGGATGAAATGTCACATATGCCCCAAGTAACTTTACATGTATTTGATAAATGGGTTGTGGATTTCATTGGACCGATTCCCAGATTTGGCACCATGGAACTATTTGGAGAGCAGGGGAGAGGGCCCATTGGGCATGCCATTGTTGGAGCTTGTATAGTGGATCCTGAGGCTCTACAACACAAGAATAATGAACTTACTAGATATACTGCACTTCAGGCATGGTAAACACATCAATGGATGTGTGAAGAAACTCCTAGCAAGGGTGCATGGAGGAATGCTATGGATGGATAAGCCAGTGCCTATCAATTTTGATTTTATCACAGCGATCACGGGGCTACCCATGGATGGGGAAAAGCCAAAGAAATACTTAGAAGAAAAAATGAAATAAAAATCCATCTCCGACGAAATCAAGGAAAAGTATGGTTCAAAGAGAGGTAACAGGGAATCATGATGAGTGACATCAATGATCCTGCAATGACGTTTGTGACAAGGCTATTAGGTTGCAAACTAATGCGCAAGTGTAGAAAGGAAGAAGTACCATAAAGAGTGGTAGCAGTTTCAACACAATGCATGAAGGGGAGCTCGATGAGTTGGGCCCATTATCTACTTAACTCATTCTTAGAGGATTTCCAGGACACGCAGGATTGGGGCTCTGAGTTCCAGTACTCATGGTTACTCATCCTCATTGCATTGGTAGGTTGGAAAGAACCAACATACAATATGTTCATGCAGAGGATAGGAAAGTGTGGTGAAGCCCGCTACATGTCGCTTCAAAGCATAACAGAACCAAAGGAAAATAAGATAAACAATGATGTATTCGATTTATATTTAATGGATATCCATAATAGGTTGGAAAACACATGGAGGATTTTCCTAGAAACTATCCAGGAGTTTGGACATATAGAAAATTTCCAAGCATCGCGCCATAGCATGTGGCTACAGGAAAAGAGGGATCCATCCAAGGAGTGGCTACAATTGAGTTACTGCATGATGACATAGGACATTCCAATGGAGGTAAAGGAGTGGCCTGAGGAGTGGAAAGTGCCAATGATCCCAAAAACAACACCAGAAGTACAAAATCAAATGCAAGGTAGAACAATCATCACACAATATACATACATGAATGGCACTAGTAATAATATTAAGATGACACAAGGTCCAATGGGGACAAGAATCCCCATTCAAAATAAAAGTAGGACACATAAGAAATCACAACATGGTTCTATAAGGAATCCACCACGCATAGTGCAGGCACCGAGGGAAACAACGGAGCAGGTGAATGCAGATGAAATAAGAACAGAGACACATGAGAAACCTATGGAGGAAGAAATTGAGTAGGATGCAGACATGGATACACAGATGCCAGAGGCATCTGAGCCGTTAGATGCCCAAAATAAGAGAATAGGGGAGCAAGAAAGTGGCTCTAGAAATAAGGTGAAGGCCCATAGAAAACCAATGGAAACAACATTGAAAACACATGATGTGGAGCTGATAGCCACCATAGTCGAATATCAATTTCCAGAAGTATGGGAGAATTCCAAGAATCACGAGGTGTTGATTCTGGAGTAGATACAGGAAGTGAAAATTGCGCTAGAGCAGTTGAAGATCAGGGTAGAGTAGCAACAAAAAGAGAAACCAACACAGAATAAGGGAGGAGTTCCAGTTGGAGAAATAGAGAAAATTACAGTGCAAGGGAGTGAAAATTTCATCTTAACACCAAAGATGTTATTTATTGATGAGGATACAACACATAAGCCCTTAAAAGACATTGAGTCATTGGACTTGGATTTTCCCAAGATTCCAGTAAAAGAACTATATAAATTACAGGTTATCGTCACACAAGAGATTTAGTCCAGGGAAAGGTATAATGTGACAAACTTACAATTGGCGCAGGAAGAAAACAACTCACTGAAGGAGGCAGTTAGCCAACAAGGGAAAGCGAGGAATTTAGTGCAACAAAAATTGGATGAGATGGAGAAACAAATAAATGTAGTATTTCAAGCCATCTCAGACAACGAAGAATCAAAGGAAGCATCTTCAAAAGAGAAGATAAGTAAAATAACACATGCTATGGAGCAGTATAAGGAACAAATCAAGGAGCTTGAGAAGCGCGTTGTACGTACTACTCCTCCAAAAATCAGAACACTAAGAGAGTGGGACACAACAACATCTGCAGAGAACATCGGGTAGAGTATACATAAAATGAGATAACTATGGGAAAGGAGTGCCTAATTGTGGACACAACTATTAGAGGATGGGAGCCTACAAGAGTTGCAAGGGAAGGAAGATGGCTTGAAATACTACATTTATCTATTTCTCCTTCTTGTCCAATTGTTTCTTCTCTATCTTCCTCATTTTCCCTTGTTGGCTAACCGCCTCCTTCAGTGATTTGTTGTATTCCTACACCAATTGTAAGTTCATCGCATTAGAACTTTCCCTAGACCGAATCACCTATGCGATGCTAAACTGTAATTTATACAACGCCTTTGTTGGAATCTTGGGAAATTCCAAGTCCAATGTCTCAATGTCTTTTAAGGGATTTTTTGTTTTCTTCTCATCAATAAATAACATCTCTGGTGTTATGATGAAATTCACGCTTTCTTGCACTATAATTTGCATTGTTTCTCCAACAAGAACTCCTCCCTTATTATGCATTGGTTTCTCTTTCTATTGCTACTCTGTCCTTATCTTCAACTGCTCTAGTGCAATTTTTACTTCCCGTATCTGATCTAGAAACAATTCCCTATGATTCTCATCATTCTCCCATACTTCTGATAGTTGATCTTTGACTATGGTGGCTATTAGCTCCACATCATCTGATGTCAGTGATGTTTCCATTGGTTTTTTGTAGGCCTTCTCCTTCTTTCTGGAGACAATTTACTGCTCCCCTATTCTCTTATTTTGGGTATATGATGGCTAAGATTCCTATGGCATATGTTTATCCATGTCTTTATCCTTTCCAATTTATTCCTCCACATGTTTATCTTGTGTCTCTATTCTTATTTCATCTGTGCGCACATGCTCTGTTGTTTCACTTGGTTCCTGCGCTGTGCATGGTGGATTCCGTGTAGAACCATGTTTTTATTTCTTATGTTTCCTAGTTTTCTATTGAATGGAGTTGTTGTTCCCAACTTGACCTTGTGTCGTCTTCTTCTTCTTACTAGTTCCATTCATGTCTGTCTGTTTCATAGTGACTATTCTACCCTTTGTCTGAGTTTGTATTGTTGGCATTGTTTTTGGGATAATTGGCACTTTCCACTCCTCATTCCACTCCTTTACCTCCATATGTATGCCCTGCATCATCACACGGTAACTTAGTTGTATCCACTCCTTGGATGGATCCCTCTTTTCTTATAGCTACATGCTATGGTGTGGTGCTTGGAAATTTTCTATCTATCCAAACTCCTCGACAGTTTCTGGGAAAATTCTCCATGTTTCTACCAAAATTTTCTAGATATATGTTAAATATAAAGCGAATACATCATTTTTTATATTCTTTCCCTTTGGGTCTGTTGTGATTCGAAGAAACATGTAGTGGGCTTCTCCACACTTTCCTATCCTATGCAAGAACATAATGTATAATGGTTCTTTCCAACCTGCCAATGCAATGAGGATGAGTAACCACGAGTACTGGAACTCAAAGCCCCAATCCTGTGTTTCCTAGAAATCCTCCAAGAACAAGTTAAGTAGATAAGGGTCCCAACTCATCAAGCTCCCCTTCACTCACTATGATGCAACTTCTACCACTCTTGCTGGTACTTCTTCCTTTCTGCACTTGTGCATTAGTTTGAAACCTAATAGCCTTGTCACAAACCTTGTTACAAGATCATTGATGTCACTCATCCTGATTCCCATGTTACCTCTCTCCACGTCATACTTTTCCTTGATTTTTTTGGAGATGGATGTTTCTTTCATTTTTTCTTCTAAGTTTTTCTATGGATTTTCCCCATCTGTGGGTAGCCCCTTGATAGTTGTGATCAAATTGACCTTGATAGGAACTGGACTATCCATCCATAGGATTCCTCCATGCACCCTTGCTAGGAGTTGCTTCACACATCCATTGATGTGTTTACCACACCTGAAGTGTTGTATATCCAGTAAGTTCATTATTCCCATGTTGTAGAGCCCCAATATCAACTGTGTAGGCTCCAAAAATGGCACTCTTGATGGGCCCTCTCCCCTGCTCTCCAAATAGTTCTTTGGTGCCAAATATGGGAATTTGATTGTGTCATATACATTATGGTTATAACTTAGAGTATTTTATGGCATCTAGTCCTCCCACCATCTCATCCTCGACCTTCACTCCCTTGGGAATATTTGGCATCATGTTTTCCAATTGTTCCTGTGTGCACGATATTCCTTGCACACTGCTCTCCTCTCGCGCCTTATTCTTCCCTTGCGGGGATGACACCTTGACCTTTGGTATGCCCTGACTCTTTGTTTCATTCTCTTCTTCTGGAACTATTTATGTCTCTAGGCCCTACTGCACTGAATTTGTTTCTTGTTCGTCCTGTTGCGACCCTTTTCACTTGGACTCATCAGATTTTGTTCTCTCTGCATCCTCCTCTAGTTGCTCGACCTCCTGTTTTGGGTTTTCTTCCTCCTCCACATGCATGGTAGTAGGCTCATACTTCGGTGTGTGAATTTCATCCACTTCTATAACTGTGGGAATCTCTTGCATCCATGTCAGTATTACCCGAGCACTACTTCTTGCGTTTCTCTTGGCTCTGCCTGGTGCTACGACTCTCGATGATGACATCCTACTGACCAAAAATATCCACTCGATACTATCACTTCACACTCATGCTCAACTCTCACTCTTCATTCTTATCCTTAGAAAAAAAATGCAAATGAAAACATTTCCCCCCTTTTCCAACTTTTATAGAGGGATGACGAAATGACAATTGGTCCGCACTGACATTTTTCACTTTTTCACTTTTTTTCAAATTCCCATATTTAGCACCACAAAACTATTTGGAGAGTAGGGGATAGGGCCCATCAGGTGTGCCACTATCGGAGCCTGCATAGTGGATCCTAGGGCTCTACAACATGAGAATAATGAACTTATTGGATATACCACATTTCAGACATGGTAAACACATCAATGTATGTGTGAAGCAACTCCTAGAAAGGGTGCATGGAGGAATCCTATGGATGGATAGGGAAATGCCTATCGATGTAGATTTTATCACAATGATCATGGGGCTACCCATGGATGGGAAAAATCTAGAGAAATAATTAGAAGACAAAATGTAAGCAAAATCCATCTCCAACAAAATCAAGGAAAAGTGTGGCGCGGAGAGAGGTAACGAGGGAATTAGGATGAGTGACATCAATGATCCTGCAATGACGTTTTCAATAAGGATATTAGGTTGCAAACTAATGCGCAAGTGCATAAACAAATAAGTTCTGACAAGAGTGGTAGGATCTACAGCGCAGTGCGCAAAGGGGAGTTCGATGAGTTGGGCCCTTTATCTACTTAACTTGTTCTTGGAGGATTTCCAGGACATGTAGGACTGGGGATCTGAGTTCCAGTACTCATGGTTACACATCCTCATTGTTGATTAAGGTTGATTGTCATTGATGTCAACCCTTGAAGAAATCCCAATAGCACAAAGGTTTGCGTAATGGACCCAAGTTTGTTTGATGTAAAGATGACTCATTATTGTCTTGTCGTGGTTGATAAGAAGTACAAATGGATGAACTCCAAAGTGGTCCCCTTATGGTGAAATCCCTCATGGGAAGATGCTTTGTGGATTGCGTTATTCTAGAATTATGGTTAGAGAACCCATGCTTAATTATGGAATAATGAGATGAAGGTCAGTGAATTTGTCAATGAAATTATCCTAGATAGATAGTGCTTGTCATGCCATTTCCGGTGGTATGTGGAACGTCACATAACTCCTCACGGTTAGAGAGTTATTGCCATATGAAGTTGAAGAACCCTCATGAGACATATAGAAGCCCCCAAAATTCAAGTGTTTGCAAAAGAAATATTTAAATAATAAAGTAAATGGAGAACTCCCTAAAATAAGTGTGATGATACATGAAAGTATAAATAAGAGGCAAGGCTCTCTCATTAAATCACACTTGAATATCATTGAATATCTATTTTTTGTGAAAGGTTATTTGGGCAAGTATTATTGATAGAGAAAAATTGCAGCAGAAAAAGTGTGGTAGGAAACGTGCGGCACGAAAAGTGCGGCAAAAAAAGTGCGACAGAAAAATCACGGCAGAAAAATCGTGGTAGAAAAAGTGTGGCAGAAAAATCGCAGTAGAAAAATCACGACAGAAAAAGTGTGGTAGAAAAATCATGGTAGAAAAAGTATGGTAGAAAAAGTGTGACATAAAAATCACCGCAGAAAAATCATAGCAGAAAAAGTGCGGCAGAAAAATTGCGACAACAACATGGTTGAGGTCTATTTATGAGAGATATGACACATGTTGTTTGAGGTATGTTTTTTGAGCTAGGGTTTAGCTCTTGAGATGGTATTGGATGTTCAGTATTGCTGCATATATCAGATTTGTTGAGGGATATAGTTGGTATTTTGTTGTTGGTATTTGGCATATGGGTAATGGTCTTTTGGTTGTGATGTGTTTTTTAAGTTGTTGGTTTAGCTTGAGGCTACATAAAAATGAGGTTGTGGCACATGGTTTGATGTAAGGGTTTATGGTATTTGGTTTATGGATAAAGTGATGATTTTTTTATGGTTATATTGGTGTATGTCTTTGGTATATGGTTGAGGTACAACTTGTATAAAAATGGAATACCACAATTTGATGGACAAAAGTATGCATTTTGGAGCATAAGGATGAAGACATATATACATGCACAAGGATTTGAAATTTGGCAATCAATTGTAGATAGATACATAGTACCAACAGTTCCACCAACAAATGACAAAGAAGTGAAACTCGGTCAAAATAATTCCAAAGCCACAAATACAATTCTGAATGGTCTTAGTGAAATGGTATTCACCAAAGTTTCACATTGTAAATCCGCTAAAGATATTTGGGACAAACTTCGAAATATTTATGCAGGATATTCAAAAGTCAAAGCAACAAATCTTCAAACTTACCGAGTTCAGTTCGAACAACTTAAGATGAAGGAAGATGATAATTTTTTATCTTATTTTTTATGATTTGATGAAACAGTGAATGAAATCATAGGATTGGGAGAAGAAATCAAAGAATTTGTAGTTGTTCAAAAGGTACTAAGATCTCTTCCTATGATATATGACCCTAAGATATCAACACTAGAAGAAATAGAAGATATGAACTCAATAAGAATGGACGAATTATATGGAATATTCATAGCATATGAAATGAGAACTGAACAGGAAAATCCATATATAAAAGAAGCATCCAAAAATCATCCAAAAAGTCAAAACAAAAAGAAAAATAACTTAGCAACAACAGTGACGTCTCAAAAGATGATGAAGAAGTGTCCAACTTTGTCAAAAGATTGAACAAGGGAACCAACAACAGGTATAGAGGTAATATTCCTTTGATTTGTTTTAATTGTGATGGTATTGTTCATTTTTCTAACAAATGTCCTCATAAGAAAAAGAGAAATGATGAAGGTTACTCAAATAGCAAACAAAAATATAAAGGAAAAAGAACCACAAGAAAATTTTCAAAAAAATCTTATACACCAAAGAAGACATCTCATCATCAGATGAAGATGAAGTCAATGACAGTGAGACAAAAAGAGTTATATTCATGGCATTAGAAGACTTAGAAGAAGAATATGAAGATGCCAAAGAAGAGTATGAAGAGGCAGAAGTTGACTACCGAGAATAATTGATGTGTTCCATAGAAGTTATCAGAAGAGAAAATAATAAAAACAAGAAACTACAAGCATAAATAGACAATAAAGAAGACACTCAAGAACTAGAAGAAATGATCACAAATTTGAAGGTTCAAATAGAAGAAGATAAAACAATTGAAGAAACAATCAAAGAACAACTAGAAGAAAAAGACAGGATCATTGGAAATTTGGAAGCAAAGATTGTCACATTAAGAAATGATCTTCAAAAGAAAAATATGTAGAACAACTCGAAGGTTTTGGATGACATTATCAGTAGTCAAAAACCTCATCATGATAAGTCTAGAATTGGATACAATCAGACAGAAAAGGGATCAAGATCTAAAACAACTGATCAAGAAACATATCCAAAAAGATATGCAAAAACAATCAAAGGGGATATGAAAATCTACAAGGAAGATTACAGGGGAACTCCTCCACCGAGAAGATTCAGATTTCAGAATCACCAACCAATAGATAGGCCTTAGGAAGAAGAAGAATTCATAAGAGTACCTCGTTTCATAAGATATTCAACTCGCAGGTATCAAACTATATTTTTTGGTTTATGTTATGCATATAATAATTTTGGACATAAAGTTGTGAATTGCAGAGCTAACAATAGGAATATAAACAACTTTGAAAGTCATACACAAAAGGGTTATCCAAGAAGGCCTAGTGAAACATAGAGAAGAAGTTACAACAGGTTTGAATCCTTGAGCACTAAAGTGGAGTGTTACAAATGTAACAACTTTCGACACATGGCCAAAGATTGTAGAATGACTCCTAGATAATCGCAATAGAATAACAACAGTCACAGATAGGATCCTCAGAAAAGGACATGGATAAGAAAAAATAATCAAGATAGCAATGAAGAATGCACACTCTCTCTACAATCTAAGCATAAGAAACGTGGTTGGTATATTGACAATGGTTGTTCAAAACACATGACAGGTGATAGAGACATGTTTCTTACTTTAAGAAAGGAAAGAGATGGATCAATCTCTTTCGGAAATGATGATTCAGCTAAAATCATTGGAAAATGCACAGTCAGATATGGGAACAAGAATATAAAGGACGAAAGTGTTCTACTAGTAGAAGATATGAAACATAATCTTCTAAGTGTGAGTCAAATGTGTGACCAAGTTCATAAAGTTACTTTCTATTCACAAAAGTGTGAGATAAGAAAAGAAGGTTTAGGAAAATTGATTGCTACAGATGAGAGAACTTCAAGAAACATATATGTGTTAAGCGAAATTGGAAATGAAAAGTGTTGTCTAGGAAAGGAAGATGAAAGTTGGCTATGGCACAACATAATGGGTCACATACATTTTGATAACCTTGTCAAAGTAAGAAAAAGAGAAGTAGTCAGAGAAATTCCCCAGATCACGAAACCAACCAACACTTTATGCAAGCATTGTCAACAAGGAAAGAAAACACAAACCAAATTCAAATCAAAGGAATATTCAATGACAAGACCACTTGATATTGTGCATACCGATCTAGTTGGACAAACTACAACAACGGGTTTAAAAGGTGATAAATACTTTATGTTATTAGTTGATGATTATACAAGAATGACTGTAGTTTTATTTCTCAAGAATAAGTCATAATTTTTTGAAAACTTCAAGATATACAAGGAAATGGTTGAAAATGAAATGGATTCAAAAATCAAATGATTGAGATCTAATATTGGAGGAGAGTTCACTTCAAAGGAATTTATAGACTACTGCAACAGTCATGGAATAAAAAGGCAATTCTTCATTGCTAGGACACCTCAACAGAATGGAGTTGTTGAAAGAAAGAACAAGACAATATAGGAAATGGCTCGAACAATGCTAATGGATTCCAAATTGATAGATATTTTTTGGACACAGGAAGTGCATACAATAGTTCACATTCAAAACAGAGTAATGCTCAGAAACAAAACTGACAAAACTCTCTATGAGCTATGGAAAGGAAGACTAGAAAATGTGAAGCACTTCAGAGTTTTTGGGAGCAAATGCTACATCAAAAGAGAAGATGGCAGAATGGGAAAGTTTGAATCTCGTGTGGAAAAATGAGTACTTGTTGGTTACTGAAGTACAAGGAAATCATACAAGTGTTATAACCTGAGATTGAACAAATTTGTGGAAAGCATTAATGTAACAAATGATGAAACAAGTAGACAAGAATTAAAGGAAGAAGAAAATGAATCAATGGAACAACTTTACGAAGAAGAAGCAGAAGATGAAAAGGAGGTAGAAGGGAAGATGAAAAAGATCTGATAGAAGCAAAAGAGCAAGTTCAGAAAGTGCCTCCAAAGAAACCTAGCAGACGAGCATAGAAGAATCATCCTTCAGATCAGATTATCGAAAACAAAGATGCAAGATTTGAGACTAGAAGAAGAATTTGTTCACCAAAACAAACGCACCTAGCACTGTCATCTACGATTGAACCAACCTATTTTGAAGAAGCCAACAAGGATGAATTTTGGAATAACGCCGTGAATGAAAAATTGGATCAAATAGAGAAAAATGATACTTGGGAATTGGTTCCAAGACCAAAGGATAAGAATGTGATCGACACAAAGTGGGTATACAGAAATAAATTGAATGAAGATGGACAGGTTACAAGGAACAAAGCTATATTGGTATGTAAAGGATATGCACAGGTTGAAGGAATCAACTTTGAAGAGACACTTTCCCCAGTTTCCAGAATGGAAGCAATCCGATTGCTTTTAGCCTATGCATGCTCCAAAAATATTAAAGTGTATCATATGGACGTAAAATCAACTTTTCTAAATGGGGAACTTGAAGAAGAAGTCTACATTGAACAACCATAAGGATTTCATTTGTCAGAGAACATAGATTATGTGTGTAAATTAAAGAAGGCCTTGTATGGTCTAAAACATGCTCCTAGAGCATGGTACTCTATACTAGATAAATATCTACAACATGCAGGGTTCAGAAAGGAAATTCATACATCAACCTCTACATCAAGGTAAGTCAAGATAGTATTTTATTAATTGAATTTTATGTTGATGATATTATTTTTGGTAGTGATGATGACAGGTTAAGCCAGAAATTTGCAAAGGATATGCAAAATGAATTTAAAATGTCATTACTTGGAGAACTATCCTTCTTTCTGGGACTTCAGATACATCAAATCCACTAAGGAATTTTTATTTCTCAAACTAAGTATATCAGAGAAATGATAAAGAGGTTTGAAATGGAATATTGCAAACCAGTTATCACTCCCATGAAAACCAGTTGAAAGTTAAGAAAATATGATGATTCAAAGTCTACAGGTCATAGGCAATAAATGTTAATGATTGGTAGCCTACTATATGTGACACCATCCAGACCAGATGTAATGCAGGCAGTTGGACAGGTGGCATGATTTCAAGCAACCCCAAAGGAATCACATGTTTTAACAGTGAAGAGGATTTTCAGATATCTCAAAGGAACAAAAGAGTTTGGATTATGGTATCCAAAAGGAAAGGATCTATCACTTATTGCCTACAGAGATGTAGATTGGGAAGGTTGTATTGATGACTGATGAAGCACCATTGGAGCATCGTTCTACTTAGGTGAGTGTTTAGTATCATGTCTAAGCAAGAAACAATCATCAATAACTTTATCTACAGTCGAGACAGAGTATATTGCAAAAACAACATGTTGTACATAGGTTCTTTGGATGAAACAAACTCAGAAAGATATACATGTTAAGTATGATGAGCCCATTCCAATATATTGTGATAACACAAGAACCATCAGTATCTCAAAGAACCCAGTGATGCACTCCAAGACAAAGCACATTCCAATAAAGTATCAATTTCTACAGGAACAGGTTGCAGAAAAGAACATCAGATTTGAGTATGTGGGCACAAAAGAACAAGTGGAAGACATCTTTACAAAACCACTTCCACGTGAAGCCTTTGAGTATCTTTGCTAGAGACTCAGAGTTATTTATACTCCAAAATGAATGTTTTTTAATTCTTATCTTATATTTCTTAGATGTAAACGAGGAAGCACCATAAAGAGGACAATTCAGTAAGGGGGAGAAACCCCTAATGGAAAGATACCTTTGCCATTAATGAAAAAGGGGGAGAGATTTATCAGATGCAGAGGACATAGGCATGGTTCCAGGGGGATAAATGGTCATAGAGATGAATAGGACAGAGGAATGGTTCCAGGGGGAGCATGAGTGATACGATTTCAATATTGCATTAGAGTGTTTCCATCAATTCCAAAGGGGGATATTGTTGATTAAGGTTGGTTGTCATTGATGTCAACCCTTGAAGAAAGCCTAATAACACAAAGGTTTGGGTAATGGACCCAAGTTTGTTTGATGTAAATATGACTCATTATTGTCTTGTCATGGTTAATAAGAAGTACAAATGGATGAAATCCAAAGTGGTCCCCTTATGGTGAAATCCCTCACGAGAATACGCTTTAAGGATTGAGTTATCCTAGAAGTATGGTTATATAACCCATTCTTAAATGTGGAATAATGAAATGAAGGTCAGTGAATTTGTCCGTGAAACTATCTTATATGGATAGTGCTTGTCATGCGATTTCTGGTGGTATGTGGAACGTCACATAACTCCTCACAGTTAGAGATTTATGGCCATATGAAGTTGAAGAACCCTCATGAGTCATATAGAAGCCCCCAAAAGTCAAGTGTTTGCAAAAGAAACTATTTAAATATTAAAGTAAATGGAGAAATCCCTAAAATAAGGAAAATGTGATGCTACATGCAAGTATAAATAAGAGGCAAGGTTCTCTCATTAAATCACACTTGAATATCATTGATTTTTTATTTTTTGTGAAAGGTTATTTCGAAAAGTATTATTGATAGAGGAAAATTGTAGCAGAAAAAGTGTGGTAGGAAAAGTGCGACAGGAAAAGTGCGGTAGAAAAAGTGTGATAGAAAAAGTGCAGCAGAAAAAGCGCGACAGAAAAATTGCGGCAGAAAAAGTGTAGCAGAAAAATCACGCAGAAAAAGTGCGACAAAAAAATTGTGGTAGAAATATCGCAGCAGAAAAAGTGTGACAGGAATATCACGGCAGAAAACGTGTGCCAAAAAATGTGCGCTAGAAAAATCGCAGCAGAAAAATTGCGACAACAACATGGTTGAGGTCTATTTATGAGAGATATGGAACATCTTGTTTGAGGTATGCTTTGTGAGCTAGGGTTTAGCTCTTGAGATGGTATTGGATTATCAGTATTGCTGCATATATCAGATTTTTTTAGGGATACAATTGGTATTTTGTTGTTGGTATTTGGCATATGGGTATTGGTATTTTGGTTGTGATGTGTTGTTGAAGTTGTTGGTTTAGCTTGAGGCTGCATAACAGTGAGGTTGTGTCACATGGTTTGATGTAAGGGTTTATGGTATTTGGTTTATGGATAGAGTGATGAATTTTTTATGGTTATATTGGTGTGTGTCTTTGGTATATGGTTGGGGTACATGTTGGGTACATGGTTGAGACAAGTAGTTGATGAGTTGGCACATACATGAGGTGTATAGTTGATGAGTTGGAATTATCCATGAGGTGTATAGTTAATGATGTTGGTACTTCTTGATGAGTCAAGGTTGATGCATGGTACATGTTGGTTCATGTTATTGGTACAGGTTATTTGGTACAGGTTGACAGTGACAGGTTGACAGTGGCAGTGGTTGATTCAGTGATAGTGACAGGTTGTCTACATTTGGAATTTATATTTTAGGGTGGGTGGATGGGGAAATGATAGGTGTTTGTAGATGGAGAACTTAGGGGGTTGTAGCCTCCTTCTGGTTGTAGCCAGAGAATTGGGAAGTTGGAGCTTCCCTCAGGTTGTAGCTTAGGAAACTAGGGGGTTGGAGCCTCCTTCCAATTACAGCTGGAAAACAAAGGAAGTTGGTGCTTCCAATGAATGTAATTCTTCAAGACATATAAGAAAAAGCATTCTGTGGTTTTCTCTCGCTTTGGGTTTCCAAGTAAAAACACTGGTGTACTATGTATGTGTGTGATTTCTCATTTTTTCATTGTTTATTTACTTTGTAACTATTGGATGATAATGCTACATTGATATAACACTTGAATTTTTGGAGAAAAAGTATTATATTTCTCTATTATTGATCCATCCCCCCTCTTAGTAATCCAACACTCATTTCATTGGTAGGTTGGCAAGAACCAAAATACATTTTATTCCTGCAGAGGATAGGAAAGTGTGGTGAAGCTCGCTACACGTCTCTTCGAAGCACAACAGACCCAAAGGAAAAGAAGATAAACAACAATGTATTTGCTTTATATTTAATGGAGATCCAGAACAGGTTGGCAGAAACATGGAGGATTTTCCCAGAAACTGTTTAGGAGTTTGGACAGATAGAAAATTTCCAAGCATCGCGCCATAGCATGTGGCTACAGGAAAATATGGATCCATCCATGGAGTGGCTACAATTGAGTTCCTGCATGACGATGTAGGACATCTAGTTGGAAGTAAAGGAGTGGCATTAGGAGTGGAAAGTGCCAATGATCCCAAAAACAATGCCAGCAATAAAAAATCAGATGCAGGGTAGAACAGTCACTACAAAACAAACAGACATGGATGGCACTAGTAAGAAGAAGAGGAGGACACAAGTTTCGGTGGGGACAAGCATCCCCATTCAAAGTAAAATCAGGACATAGAAGAAATCAAAACATGGTTCTATAAGAAATCCACCATGCACAACACAGGAACCAAGGAAATAATGAAGTAGGTGCATGTAGATGAAATAAGAATAGAGACACGGGAGAAACCGATGGAGGAATAAATTGGGCAAGATGTTGACATGGATACATAGATTCCATAGGATTATGAGTCGTCAGATGCCCCAAATAAGAGAACATGGGAGAAATAAAGGGGCTCTAGAAAGAAGGCAAAGGCCCACCAAAAACCAATGGAAACATCATTGACAACAAATGATGTGGAGATGATAGCCACCACATTTGAAGATCGACTGTCAGAAGTATGGGAGAATGACTAGAATCATAGGGAATTGATTCTGGAAAAGATACAACAAGTGAAAATTGTGCTAGAATAGTTGAATATTAGGGAAGAGTAGCAACATCAAGAGAAACAACGAAGAATAAGGGAAGAGTTAATGTTGGATAAATAATGCAAATTACAGTGTAAGGGAGAAAAAATTTCATCATAACATAACAAATTATCGAAGATGTTATTTATTGATGTGGAGACAACACACAAGCCCTTAAAAAACATTGGTAAATTTGACTTGGATTTTCCCAAGATTCCAACAAAGGTGCTATATAAATTAAGGGTTAACGTCACGTAGGATATTCAGTCCAAGAAAAGGTCTAATGCAACGAACTTACAGTTGGCACAGGAAGACAACAACTCACTGAAGGAGGTAGCTATCCAACAAGGAAAAGTGAGGAAGATAGTGCAACAAAAATTGGATGAGATGGAGAAACAATTAAATGTAGCATTTAAATCTATCTCAGACAACACAAAATCAAAGGAAGCATATTCAGAAGAGAAGATAAGGAAAATAGCACAGGCTATGAAGCATTATAAGGAACATATCAAGGAGTCGGAGGAGCACACAATACCTACTACTCCTCCATAATTCAGAACGCAAAGAGAGAAGGACACAACAATATCTATAGAGAGCATCTCCTAGAGTATACATAGAATGATAGAACTATGGGAAAGGAGCACCCAACTGTGGAAAAAACTATTAGAGGATGGGAGCCTACAAGAGCTGCAAGTGTTACAAGGGAAAAAATCTCTATGGCCAAGGGTAAACCACAACAGACAGGTATGACTACAGAAATCAACTCAATTCAAACATATGCTATATAAAGTAATGCGCAATACAAGGAAGAGGCCTACCTCGATCCAACGTTTGATGATGTTTCATCGTTGAACACTTTGAACCAAAGCTTTATACCTGCAAGAAGTTCTCGAAAAATGAGTAGAGAAAGTGCATAGTGATAATATAAAAGGGGTTAGAAAAGAAGATAGCATAATACATTAATAAACATTACAAACACACCCATGGATAATAATCATATATTTGCAAGATACCAATAGAACGGGAAAGGAGTATTTCTATTAATAATTGATCAGCAGAAGTGACAACATTACAAACTTCCGTGTGCACAGTTCAAAACCAAGAAACCAAGTTCCTTCCAACTGGGTCTACACCACTTCAATCCTCCACCAAAGGCAATATCATAGGAAAGAGGAAATAAGGTCCTCTCAACAATAGGGAAAGAGCTTGGGGGTTGAACACTGTGTTCAGACTTGAGGGAAAAAGGGATGCAGACTCAATATGAAGTAATTTCTCCAGAGTAACTTTGCTCTCAAATTTGAATTCTTTATCCTCTTTTCCATAGCTCGCAATTGTGCTCTTATATCCTTCAGAATGCAATTGAAGGGCTGAGTCAGAACATTTCTAGTATATGGAAGGCCAAGGATCAGAGATCTTCTGTCATGACATGCAAACCTGACCTCATTTTGTATTTTCTGGCACAAATCCCGATATACGCGAGCTGTAGTGGAGCAGCAAGAGTATACACATCTTGTATAACTGATAGGGAGCATATATGTGGAAAAATGTATATTTTTAGCTCTGGATTCATCAAAAATGGATGATAAGTCTACATAGGGAAATGGAAAAAGGTCCTCTATGCAAGATAGAAATGGTGAGGCAAATCTTGCTATAAAAACAAGGGAAGGAAGACCAATTGCATGCAATAATAACAGATGTAAAGTAGTGACAAAAGACAATGTCACTGCCAGAGAATATCAATATGACTACAGAGATGAAGAGACTACATGCAGAGGAAAAAGAAGTGCAGGTGCAAAAGATGGAAAGACAAGCTCAGTTGGAGCCCTTGTAGGAGAAGGCGGAGCAACTGGTCATGGATATTGATGCAACAAAATTGAACATAGAGTGTATAGGATTATAGGGGGAGAGGTATTAAGACTTCCAGTCACTGCGCAAGTCATAGAATCCATGAAGGAGAATATAATCCAAGCTTAAGAACAATTCTAGTGGATAACAGAGATGTACGAAGCACTGGTACATGTAGTGAAATATGTTGGAGTCTATGAGTGACTCGAGACGAGTCATAATGTTAGTGTTGGGGGCCTTTTGGTGTAGGCCAATTTTGGGAAAAATTGAAGAAGTTGTGAAGGAATTAAAGAAGCACTGGGAAAATAGGGGAGCGTGTTGGAAAAAGAGGAAAATAAGCACCAGAAATAAGGGAAAACCCACGCCGATAAAAGCAGTTAGAAAGTGGAAACATTATTGCATAGAAGTTGGAAAGTAGACAAGCGTCGACTTAGAACAACAGTTGGATCGAGGACTAGCTAAGATTAAGTCAAGGAGAAAGTGGACAAACCTATTGCACTTAGGGTTAGGTTTTTTGTAAGGTATTTATCCCAGTTTTGTATAAGTAGAATGTAGTAGGATGAGGATAAGGTGGTTAATTTGTTGTCCAGGTTATTGTCCTTTTGGTTGACATGTGTATTATCGAGATTGTAATAGGGTTTTTGGTTGAGTAAAAGGTCTTGTTGAAAGACTAATGCGATATGTTGAGATTGAATGTAATGGCAGAAGAGTTGTACAGTGTGCAACACTGGATTTGTAGAGAATATGAATACAGATCCCAACAAAACATATTTGTGGACGTAGCCCCAGGGGGGTGAACCACAATATATCTGTGTTTTGTGTGACTGTATGCAGTCTCTATGGTTGTATTTTCTTGGATGACTTTTTATGATGAATATGTTATATGATAAAGGAATGAACACTGCAAAGTAAGAATAAACTAATGGAATATGCATAATAGCTCTAAGTAAATGAATGTTATAGCTAGTGCTTAGATCAGAATATTGTGTTACAATAGATAAATAATTTTTTATGAACACATGTGGTTTTGATGGTTGATGGCATACTATTAGAATAGTTTTGACAGTGGTATGGAATGAGATCTAATGAGGGTTTGAAGGTAAAAAATTAATAGGTTAAATGCCTTTGAGAGAAACACATCCCATCCCCGGGCTGTAGAAATCTAAGTCCTACATCCACCCATAGAAGCCATCTCAGGTGAGACTATACAGTTCACTCTGTGTGTTGTGTTGCCTTCTAGTATCCATAAGGGATGATGGTAGAAGGGTTTGTTGGTAAGATTGTAGCTAGAACCCGGTTCAATCCATAGTAAAACCAACAGAAAGGTACCATATTAGGATATTGGTACTTGGATGAGGATCACACCATCATTATAGTATATGGTTTTGAATAGGAGCTATATAAGCTGCCAATTTGTTTAACTCCGAGAATATTTTCTTTGGAATACATCAGGAAAAGGCTCATTTCATATCACTTTCATTTTGGCCAGCATAAGTAGGCCATCACTTTAAAGTTTCCTTAAGAGGTTTTCCCTTTCTTGGCCAAGATTAGAACTACTCTAGTTGTTATAGAATAAATTCTACAACAACTGGATTTTGAAAAAGGAAGTAGATGGGTGTATGACCCACATGGTGTGATTGCAATGAGAAGGCCCATGTAGAAGAATCTTCCAAATCATGTAGTGGAAATAACTACTAACTTGGACTCATGGGAATATGTTAAGAATATTATAGAGGCAGAGGCCCAAAATCAAACTACCACTGATTCAATGGACCAATCCAATGTAATTCAAACTCCTCAAAAACAAGAAGTACAACTTGTAAAGAGAACAATTTCAGACATGCATTATGAAATGGATATTGATGATCCATTGAGTGAGAAGTTAAGAAAAAATACTAAAGGTGATGAATAATTATACTTAGAGGGGTTCTTAGCTGAGTTTACAGGATAAGGGAAGGGTATATTTCAAATCAGATAAGGATCAAGTGAAGCTAGTTCAGCCTCAAAGGTGCCTGCTATCACTATTGATCATCTCAGTTCAACTATATTGTCAACACCAGAAGATTCACATACCTCTATAGCTAAAGGAACCTCTTATAAGTATTCGTCCCTCTTTTCACAATATTTGGATATAAATATAAAAAACCAAGGGGTGAAAAAGGAAATGTATCCTCAGGCTTCGGGAGAAAACAAATTTCAAACAAAAATTACTATTTTTTTTGGATTACCAGTAAGGAATATTCAATTTGGTTGTTCTAGAGTCAAAGGTACTTAAGAATTTTTTTCCTGTAGATTATAAATCCACTCAAATGAGAGTAAAAATTTGGGATATCCACCCTGTGGATATGATTGAATTCATCAACAAACAAGTGATATGTTGTACAAAGGGGTCTTGCAATCCTCTACTAGTGAGAGGAAGATGAAAAATATGGTAATGAAAATAGTGAAGTAGTTGACACATGAGAGGCTAGCCACTAAAGCCATTAGAATTCAGATTAATGAGTTGGAGAGGAAGATTATTTCCCTAGGAGAAGATCCTAAATACGTGAATGTTGTAGGAGACCTAATAAAAGAGAAGGATAACAATATTAGGATTGTCAACAAAATGATAAATGTTCTTGATGTACAACATGTTCATACCCCAGAGCTACAGGATAGTCATGATGAAAAGGATAAGGTTTACCAACAATTATTGGAAAGTAGAAAGATTATAGAACAACTACAACCTGGAATTGAAACCTTCAAAGATGTGAAAACTCAACGATTGTAGGTAGCCAAGTCAACTACAGTGAAAAATTCTCCATTAGACCCAACATAGGGCTTATCAAAATTCATGTATGATTTGAGTTTGAAGGAGATCAAGTTGGAGGCTATGACAAACTAGCTCAAGCAAAGAGATGCCAAGGTAGAAAAATTAGAATATCAGGTGAAGAGAAGAGAGCTATGTTTGGAACAAATCAATGCTGCTAAAGAGGAAACTCAAAAGGAAGAAAATGGAATGAAGAAAATGATGACATGAATACCAACCATGAACGAAGCTAATAATATCATTTAGGATAATATATCTAACACAATTTTAAATAATTGGTTTAATTTTATCCTGGTGCAGGATGAGATTGATTTAATCGTTGTAGTCTTGAAAGACATAAAATTAATAACAAATGAGTTGGAGAATAAACTTGATTTGGAAGTTGATACAATAAATTTATTGAACAACAAAACTAAAGAGGAGATGAATAATTTTCAAGTCAATGACAAAATTAGCATTCTAATGGATGCTCAAAGAGTCATCACAAAATGGATATTGTTGCAAAATGTGGAAACTAAGTGCCATGAGGTTATGAGGGAAATATCTACTTTTAAGAAACTTTTTAGTGATTTAGTCAAGGATGGATTACCATCGTTCTGGATGAAAATGGGGATTTGTATCCAATGAACAATTATCGGAAACTATTAGAAGATAAGAGGAACAATGACAACAAGTTTGAAAATCTTGATGGCACTTTGAAGGGGAAAGAAGTAGTAGAATTGTTGGTAGTGTATTTTGAGTTGTTGCACATATTGAAAATGATTTTTAGGAAATTAGCTCCCACGGTTGATGAGCAATACACTAATTTGGATGGGGCAGTAAGAAAATTGAATGATCATAATTATATGATGGGAAGCGATTGGAAAATATTGTGTTAATTTGATAAATTACCATTGGAAAGACAAGGTGAATCGAGTGTCACCCGCCAAACTCCCTAAGGGAATATTTTACTGATTATTTTTTCATGTACATTAATTTTTACCTAAGTGATATTAAGATATAGTTGAATGCATTAAGCATGAAGTTGTCCTAGGTGTTGTATGAAGCTATAATAGGAATACCTTGTATATTTTATTGTCTTGTTCTTCTGAATCCATCCATCCATCCCATTTAAATTTAATATTTATGATACATATGGGAATTGTAGGTGTGTTAAGAGATGGGCGTGCATTTTCACAATGCCCTGGTTTCATGCATTTTTAATCATTTTTTCCTTTATGCATTTTTTTGCATTTACAAAGAAATTTTTAACCTTTATGCATAATAGAGGGTTTTTGGTTTCAAAATGCACAACTAAAGTATGGATATATGTAAAAATATAAAATACAAACTCCACAACTTTTATCACTCATTTTCGAGGTCATATGATTCCTACGCATGCATTTTAAAGTAATGTAGTTTTTCCATCCATTTTACAAAAGATATTGAATTTGGGTTCCAGGTAGAAATCCTTTTTCATTTTAAAATGCACTCTAGATGAAATAGATAGATTTAGAATGTTATTAAATTCACCCCAAAACTTATATCATTAAAATTGGATCTATATAGAAGCATGGGCGTGCATTTCCATTAGGGCACTTTCTATTGATTTGGTCTCTCAATTTGCAAGGTAACTTTTGCCTCTTTTACACAACAACCACTTTTATGTTCACAAACACAACACTAAATATGAAAACATGTGTAAACCAATCTAAGACACTTATAGGAACTTGAATCACTCAAATTGCATGTGTGTTAAGATTTGGGCATGCATTTTCACAATTCCTTGGTTTCATACATTTTTAAGCATTTTCCCCTTTGTGCATTTTTTTGTATTTACAAAGCAATTTTTAACTTGTATGCACAGTAGAGGGTTTTTGGTTTCATAATGAAAAACTAAAGTACAAATATATGTAAAATGATAAAATAAAAAATCCACAACTTTTATCACTCATTTTGGAGGTCACATGATTCCTAGGCGTGGATTTTATAGTAATGTAATTTTTCCATCCATTTTACAAAAGATCTTGAATTTGGGTTCCAAGTATAAGTCCTTTTTCATTTGAAAATACACTCCAGATGATATAGATAGATTCAAAATTTTATTAAATTCACCCCAAAACTTATATCACTAAATTTGGAACTATATAAAAGCATAAGCATGCATTTCCATTAGGGCATTTTCTACTAATTTGGTCTCTCAATTTACAAGGTAGATTTTTCCTCTTTTACAGAGTCACTTTTATGTTCGCAAACACAACACTAAATATGTAGACAAATGTAAAATAATCTAAGACACACTTAGGAACTTGAATCACTCAAATTGCAGTGTGTTAAGATTTGGACTTGCATTTTCACAATGCTCTAGTTTCATGCATTTTTAAGCATTTTTCCCTTTATGCATTTTTTTTTCATTTACAACAGAGTTATGTTTTTAGACAACTTATTTTGTATCTTTAATATTCATTTCAATATCTCATTATTCTCATGTTATAACATAACATTTTAATATGTAATGCTTCTTATATTGTGGTAGGGTGATCATGGGAAGGAACCAACCTTGGAGAAGGTGAACAACTAACAATATCCATATCCATTTGAAGTGAATTTCATTATTGTTTTTATAATTGAATTACATTGTTTTATTTATTTATATATATGTTGTTAAGAACCAAATATCAATATAGCATAGAAAAACCTCAGAAAAAGTACTCAACACCTTGAAAAAAAGATAATTTCAGATAATAAGCCTCTTCGAGGGGGCAACCTTCTTTTACCCCACTTAAATGTTCAAGTACAAGATGATTCCAAATGAAAATGTCTCCTTGGTATATATAGGAGACTAGGAGGTATAATTACAACTAATGGAATA